>JBBPLV010000483.1:0-18615 GCA_038089975.1 Boletellus ananiceps | reverse complement strand
CAGACTTCTCTTAGTCTCCGTCCTACTATTGAGTGGACGCTGTCCGAGTATTCTCTTCTGAATATAGGACGAGTTATCTACCTTGGGAGATTGTGCGCAGTCCGCGTAACAGTCATGGTCACTGTTGGTGGCACCATTCCAGCATCTGAACCACCTGAATCCCTGACCCCAGCAGCTCACACTGGCTGATCCCGCATCCCACAGTGTCATGGTCTTTGTTGGCAACACTGTTCCAGCATCCGACTTACCTGAGCTCCCAACTCTGGCGGATACACTCCATGACTGATATGGGTTTATACATTCTCCTTCCCAACCCTTCTCCCCCTCCCCCTCCCCTTCCATCACAGTGCTAGCGTCGAAAATCTGTGAGGGCAAAGCTGCCCTCCCAGACTCGGATTCCCTTCACAGTGCAGCTGCCAGCTTTATGAAAAAGCTCGTCAACAAGCAATCACCCATCCCAAGCAACCTGTTGGGCAATGACCTTCACGACCACTACGATACTGGGCACATGATTATAGAGCGCCACAATGGTGTGAAGATCAGGCTGTCTGGCGACACCACTTCTGGTGCATTTTACATGATCCGCTCGCATACTCCTCTGCATCCTCCTTTCATCATCTGCATCAAAGACCCTGTTTCAGTTTTGCAGCTGATTCAGACACAACCTGATTCCAACTTGCATGATGTTACGCATCAGCCTGCATTGCTAGGGATCCCCTTCAGCACAAGAGTCAGTAATGATGTATGACCAACCAGCCTTCTCCACACAAATGTTCAAGGTCTTGGCTTCCTCCGATTTCAGTATTGTCCCGGTCCCTCCAACTACAATGCTTACCTCAACAGGAGGGACCACCTTCTTCATCACGGCTATGCCAGGGCTGCCTTGATGAAAGGTGGTATCATTGCACGCCTGGCACGTGACTCCTTTGGTGACTGTATTGACATCATTGTTGAAGATGGTCCCTCAGATGATGTCATTGGATATGGTATGGTCATCAAGATCAGATCAAAGTACTTGTGGGATGATGACCTAGACCCCAATGATGAGCAAGTCATTTGTGGAGTCTACAAAATCTCCACCAGCAAGTATTGACATGTCATTTACATTGCCGAGCTGAACTTTAGTCTAGGTCAATGGCATCATTATCAAGATGAACAAACTTCCAATATCTCATGGTGGCCAAAGCAGTCAGTGTGGGAAGGGTGTGGTCTTGATGTTGGCTACTGGTCTGCAGATGACAAAGCATGGTTCCAGAATCACCTGGAAGCCATTCGCAATTACGATGGACGTGGTCCTGCTCCTTGCTTTTCTGCTGCAGAGTGGCAGAGCAAGCTGAAGTTCCACAAAGCCAACAAGGTGGCAGCCTGTGCTAGGGATCATGCAGAGACATGGCTCTCCAGTAACTTCTAGTTTACTGCATATCATAGCTGGTCGTGTATTGTGTTATATATTTGTGACTGTGAGCACAATGAAAGGTCTCTGCATGGAGATGAATGTTCCCAATTAGCTGGTAAATAGCTGGTAAATCGCCTTGGTGACCATATAATTGCATCATATATGTACAATACAATTGTAATCAACAAAAGGTGGGAGCGATTGCACAATAATTACCATGACTATCCTTATGAAGTGCTAAGTATGTGACAATAATCAGAGAAGCGTTTTATACCTCCACATTCATTGCCCCCAAAACATGTGCCAAGTCTACTCCAAGATTGCCCAATGTCCAACGCTACACATCCGAAATCGTACTTGGAGCATCCCGACACAAATCCTTGGTCAGATGCTATGGATCTTGATAACATACCATCAAAAGACCCCTCAGTCACCCAGGGGCAAGAAAAGGAGCAATGCTATCATGGACGGGAGGATGAGACCAATGTTACGTTTCCCTTTTTCTCTTCTTCTATGACTCTTTTTCTTATCTTTCCCATTGACTCTTTCCCGATTACTCCATGATCTGCCTAACCGGATACTTGGTCATTTCTGTTTACTCAATGATCCGTTGACCCAGATCATCTGTCATTCTCCATGACACTCGTCCGATCCAACTCGGACTTCTATTTCCTTTTCGGTTCATTGTTTCCCTTAGTTTCCAAATATGATAGCTGGTCTGTGTGCATCACAGACAAGTATATAAACCCCAGTAGTCTAGCCTTGTACCCTAAGCTAGACTTACCTGGCAATCTATCCTCGTCCCCTCTTGTCCTTCGAACCCTCGTCCACCAGCTAGGAAGTCCCTAGACTGGAAGTACCCTTTGTCCCTGTAGGAAGACCCGCAGGCTTGCATCTCACATCCTTCGTACCCCTCGTCCCTCGACTGCTAGGTCTTCGCTCGTCCCTACCCGGGCCAAGCGTAACAAAAGTCTAGCTTCCCTTTCCACGGGTTACCATCGTTGTAAGCCCCAACATTTCCCTACCACCGTCTACCCCTCCACCCGCCTGGTGGAGACTCCATCGTTCCCCGACCCCTGTCGACAGCTCGGAATCTTCATCCGAAAACGAAGGGTCCACCCTAGTGAACCTTCACCCCTCGACTACCATGTCCCCTTCGTCCTCTACCCCCGGAGCCTCTTCAGCTCCTGCTCCCCCCCCAACCACATCCACTGTCCCAACCCCGAAACCCACCGAACTTCATATCGGTACCCCTGAAGCCTATGATGGCTCTCCCGATAAAGCCTTAGCTTGGCTTAACTAGGTCACGTTCTACCTCCTCGTTAACCAAGAAATTTACAACAATGACACAAAGCAGATTGCTTTCGCTCTCTCCTATATGACCAAAGGACCCGCCGCTACCTGGGCCACCACCTTTCACAACAAGGTCCTCTCGAAATCTATTGTCAACCTTGGAACTTGGACGGACTTTCATGATTCATTCAAAAAGGCGTTCGACCATAAGGACATCGTACCCGCTGCCATCACCTGGCTTACCACCACCCGGATGACTATCAAAGCCGATCCCAAAACCCATAAAAAGGTCTATTCCCCGTCCCTCGCCGAATACTCTTCAAAGTTCTTCCAAATGAAGGACACCGCCGACATCACCAAGGAACATGTCCTCATTGGGTACTACTCTGCCGGACTTCCCCCATCCCTCATGTGTCGAATCATGTCCATGGACACCGTCCCAACCACCCTCGTTGAATGGGACAAGAAGGCCTTCCATTTCTATCAGAATTGGAAGCAAGCTGACGAGATCGCTGAACGGAACGTGAAACCCCACAAACCCACATTCTATCGCCCCTCCCAACCTTCCCACTCCCAACCAACCAAAGACCCCGATGCTATGGATGTCGATGTCATTCGCACCACCCCCAAGCTTACTCCTGAAGAACGACAACGCTGCAGGGAAAACAACCTCTGCTTCAGGTGTAGAAAACCCGGACATGGCAGCCACAACTGCCACAACTTCCCCTCTACCTCCCCCTCCACAAAACCATCCGAACGAAGGATTCGGAAAGTCGAAGAAGACCCCACCCCAGCTCTCATGGAAATAGAGGATGACGATGACGAAGAAGAGGTCCAAAAGGTCTCTCTTCTTGGACAGGATTTTTAGAACGGAGGCCTCACTCGACGCGAGTCCCCTCCCCCAAAGTTTCCCATACGCCCCCACTTGTATCTACCCATAAGAAATCGATTCGTGTCCCCATTTCCTTGGTAGAACCCTTGTGTACCCTTAAAGCCGTTGACACCCCCGCCCTCATCGATAGCGGTGCCAGCATCTGTTGTCTTGATTGGCAATTCGCACGAAAACACCGCCTCCCTCTCACCTGCCTCGACCGTCCTATTCCCGTTCGAAATGTAGATCAAACTACGAACAAAAATGGGGACATCCTCTTTACCACCGAACTCTATGTCTGCATCAGCGGAATCCTCCATTGAACCCTTTTCCACATCATCCACTGTGGGACTGAGAATGTCATCCTAGGAATGCCCTGGCTGAAACAAGCCAATCCGACCATTAACTGGACCGAACGGACTCTCTTGATCCCCACCTCCTCCAACCAAACCCGCGAACTCAACGATCGCTACACAGCTGATGAACTTTATCATGCAGCTAAACTCCATCCCAACCCCTATGAATCCCCACGTCCTGTCCGACATATTGATGCCGATGAACAATGGGACAAATGCCTCTACGACTACTTGGGGTACGAAACCCAAGATCTCTTCAACGCCCGAGCTACCGAAGTTTGCGTTCTTCAACGCATGATCAAACGAGGAACACGATTCTACGTGAACCAACCCAAGAAGGCACGGCTGTCACAAAACTTACCACGGCCACAGAACTCGCTATGCAGGCGGAGCTTACCAAGCCAAAGATCACACTACCCTCCGAGTATTCCGCCTACTCCTTGGTCTTCACCAAAGACGCTGCTGATCATGTTCCCCCGTCTCGCCCCTACGACCATGCCATCTCTCTGGACGAGTCCTTCGTCCCAAAAGTTGGTAAACTCTACCCCCTATCCCCAGAAGAACAAAAGGCCGCTGAAGGCTTCCTCAAAGAAAACCTTCATACAGGAAAGATCTGCTCCTCGAATTCCCCCCAAGCATCCCCCTTCTTCTTCATCAAAAAGAAGGATGGAGGTCTTCGCCCCTGTCAAGATTATCGCTACCTCAACGAACATACTGTTCGAGACGCGTACCCCCTTCCCCTCATCTCTGACCTCGTCGATAAACTCAAAGGAGCCCAGGTCTTCACCAAGTTCGACGTCAGATGGGGGTATAACAACGTCCGTATCAAAGATGGTGACCAATGGAAAGCGGCCTTCATCACACACAAAGGCCTCTTCGAACCCATGGTGATGTTCTTCGGACTCACCAACTCCCCCGCTACATTCCAGTGATTCATGAACGATTCCTTCCGGGATCTTATCGCTGAAGGATGGCTCGTCATTTATATGGACGACCTTCTTATCTTTTCCCTGACGCCGCCACTCATGAGGAATACACCAAATGAGTCCTCCAACGAATGCAGGAACTCGATTTGCATCTCAAACTCGAGAAATGCAAATTTGCTGCCACCGAAGTCGAGTATCTCAGCATGATTGTCAAACCCAGGCGACTTGCCATGGACCCAATCAAACTGGCCAGAATTGCCGACTGGCCAATTCCTCAAAAGGTCAAGGATGTCCGCTCTTTCCTTGGCTTTGCCAACTTCTACCAGAGGTTCATCCCAGATTACTCCTCCATTGCTCATCCCCTCATTGACATGACCAAGAAGAACCTCACGTGGAATTGGTCCCCCTCCTGTCAACAGTCCTTCGATTCGCTTAAGCGGATATTCCTCTCGAAGCCAGTCCTCCATCTCCCTGACCACACCCGTCCCTTCACCATTGCCACCGATGCCTCCAAACATGCTTCTGGAGGGGTCCTCCTTCAGACTGACGTCAACGGGGATTGGCATCCCTGTTCCTACCTATCCCAGTCATTCTCCCCCGCTGAACGAAATTACGACATCTACGACCAACCACGTGCCCCTGACATCCACCATTTCTTTGAGAAACGCGAAAATGAACAAACAACATGTATTCCTTGCAGGTGAGTAGTTAAACACATACATTAATCACAGTTGATGATGGCTTATAGTTATTGCATTGATGTAGAGACTGGAAAGTGTCTGACCTGACCAACTTCCCCAGTCATAAATTTGTCTATCAACCCATGACAGGAAACACTGGTCTTTGAGCACACATTGAGAAGTTCCACCTTCTTCAGTACCTTGAACAAGTCAAGAAGCATGGCTGGAAAGTCTATATCAAGTCTGTTTCTGCCACCACAAGTATAGGCTATTCAATCAAGACCTTACTGGATGCTCTCAGACAGCCCAGGGTTACCATCCATAACTTACTATTGAAGTTCCAGATTATCTGGAATGAATCCAAGAGGTTCCAGACTTGTTCCAGACTGATTCCAGACTAATCAATAAGTCCAGAAGTACTGGATTGACTAAGTCCAGATTGACTAACAAAGTCTAGTACCGGATTGAGTAAGTCTGAGTACCTGACTAACTAAAACCCATAACCTAATAGGAAGCTATTAGAGGTCATCAGGGACTGATTCATTATGACTCAACATGACTCATAATGAGTCATGTCGCTATGTCAGGAATGTTCTACAACAATCATGATTCATAGTGACTCACTATGGGTCATGATGACTCACCATGAGTCATACTGACTAAGCATGAGTCACCTTGACTAGGAACAACTCAGTATGAGTCACACTAAGTCACTATGACTACAGAAAGAGTCAGAGTGAGTCACACCCAGATCACATGATTAGATATGAGTCACTATGAGTTGATCTGACTCCATATGACTCACCTTTAAGGTTTAAGCTCCACTTTATGTAACATATATAAATGGCATGTGACATACTCAATGCTGTAAGGAATTCACTCAGGATTTCATTTCCCTTCCGACCTTCCTGAGGTCAATCACTCCACAAACTCTATCTTATCTATCACAACCACAGTACCCTATCCAGGTACTGATACTCTACCAAGTCAAAACTCTGCTAGTACAGTGAGTCTCACACTGTACACCATCCCTTTGTTGCTGCACCCCAAGTGAGAGTGGATAGTGGTGCTACTATCCACTACCCCATTTCCTCCCACTCTCATTAGGTTATGAGCCCCACCTAGATCAGTGGACAATGATTACTGTCACTCTGATATCTTCAATGCCATGATCTGAGGCACTAGCAGAGCTTGAGGCTCTTTGTGATCATCTTAGATGGTCTGTGGGGGAAGAAGCCCTTATTGAGGCTCTTTCCTGGGAACTAGCTTTGTGGACTGCTGTCCATTCCTTGAACAACATTGGACGGACCAATGAGTATAACCCAACCACATTAGCCATAAGGGGCTTCACCATCCAGGATTTTGCTTTTTCCTTTATTCAAGGAAACAATGCAAATACTGACCAACAGTTGATAGACTTCCAAATCACAGATAGTTTCAAACATCCCGTTGAGATCCAAGACACCACTTTGGTGAGTACAAGAGCCCCTATACCCCCAAACATCGTGAATCCTTCCAGAGATCCAAATGCCTGGTCATCCTCTTCTGCTGTTCAATCTCACTTCCCTGCTCTGCACCACCAGAGATTATTCTTTGGGTACTACCTCAGAGACAATAACCACATGGTACTTCCCATAGAAGTCTGAAGCCTAGGAAATATAATCCAAAGGCTCAAGGCTGACAACTCAGCTATACTCACTCCCACTCCAGTCTATCTGCCCACACTCTTCTGCTCTCCCTCTCCTTCTCCATCAAAAACCACTGCAACTTCTGGCAGCAACCACCTTGAAGGTGAGAATCACCCACACAATAATGTTGTGGAGGGAATATTTATTCCTTCTCCTCCAAGTTTGGACCACTCCACCTGTTACAATTTCCTTCCTTTACCCGCATATCTTTCTCTTATCTTGTCTACGCCCCTTCCGTTCTCGCATCCCGGGTCTCTTCATTTATTCTCACATTCACATGCTACTACTATGGAACGTTCTGGAAGTATCCGTAGTCCCCTTGTAGTCTTCACAATTATCTTCATGTCCAATTCAACTCAGACTTCCTTTTGCAGTCTTCCTTTTGTTCTTTCCATATTGAGTACATGGTCTGTGCACGGTTAACCACTCTATATAAACCTTAGCTACAGACCTTGTACCCCATTCTTGTTCTGTGCAATCTAGCATAACCTTGAGTCGTCCTCAGTCTGAGTCCCCTCTCTTGGGTCCTCATCCTTCATCTCTAGTCCAGTCTTACGACTGTATAGTCTCTAGTTCCCCTTAGGCTGAGTTGTACCTTTTTGTGAGTGTCCTGCCCGTCAGTCAGTCCTAGTCTCGCCCCTTGAGGTATGCCCCACATAACAAAAGAACAAGAATCTCCTCTCGTCCCTCCTATTCAGGAGTAGGACACCACAGACATCATGTCTTGCACTATCAGACCACCAGAGTCCTCGGATGAGGATATCCCCAGTCAAGAGCCCTCCCATCACTTCGTCCCAGTACCCCCAGCCCCCACTCCATTGCACTATCATTGTTGCATCTTTGCCTCGTCCTCTAGCAACTATGCTCCCATCCCCTCGCAAGCACCTCAGCCCCCAGCCCCAGCACCCCCAGTCACCCCCCAACCTTCAGCCCCTGCTATGGCTGAGCTCAAAGCTGCCCTCCCCGCCGACTTCTCTGGTGAACCAGCTGATGTGGTTCGCTGGATCAAGGCCATGAAGGCCTACTTTACCATCAACGCCACTCTCTACACCACCGACAATCATAAGATCATGACCACCCTCAACAAGATGAGCAAGGGATGAGGAGTCTCTTTCTCAGAAATGTGGTATGACCGAATGGCCGACACCATGGTCGCCAACACTGAGAAAACTTTCAATAAGTTTGTAACCAACTTCAAGTCCACCTTCTACCCCTTTGACACCAAAGCCACTGCCCGTCTGGAGCTGTCCAAGCTCATTCAGAAATCCTTCAAACATCCCGATGGAGAATCAGATGACGGTTTTCAGAAGTACATCACCAACTTTCAGAACCTTGCTGCTAAAGCAGGGATCACTGACCAGGCAATCCTCATCAACCAGTTCTCTCTCAGGCTGGATCAACAAATCACCATCATGATTCTTTCCATGACAACCGTTCCCACCACCATCGCTGATTGGCTTGAAAAAGCCAAAATGTTCCACACTCAGAAAGTGCACATTGCGGCCCTCAAGAGGGGACATAAAACCCCTTCAACCTTTTCCACTCACTCCACCACTCCTGACCCCAATGCTATGGACATCGACGCAATTTGTGTCTCTAAACTCACCCCTGACGAACAAGCTTGCTGCTTCTGCAAAGGTCTCTGCCTTCATTGCCGAAAGAAAGGTCACAATGCCAAACAATGTTGCACCTTCACCTCTCAGACCCCTCAGACTCGCTCCTCCAATAATCTCTTTCACCTGCAACGAGTCCAAGCCACCAATACCTCTTCCCCCGCCTCCATTGTCACCTCCACTCCCCCAGTCTCCAAACCCTTGTCCGCCCTTGAAAACTATGTCAACAGTCTTCGCACCGGAGGAAGGGATGAGGGCGAGATCCTCCAGACTTTGAAACTTTGCTTTGATGACGCCCTGAAAGAGGAAAACTCTTCAGGTTTTCTGTAAGGGAAGTCATCCCAACGTCTTCTTCCCTAGATATTTCTGCTGTACTTGTAGGACTATCCAATGAACGAACTATGCGCCTCCCAGTCCAATTGCAAGCAGGATCTCAAAGCATTGACACCACCGCCCTCATTGACAGCGGTGCTACCAGTAGCTTCATCGACACATCTCTTGTCCCTAAACTCCGATCAGCCATCCGTCATCTTCCCCAACCTCTCGTCGCCTACAACGTAGATGGGACCCAAAACCATCAAGGAATGATCAAATGGTCTATCACCGCTAACACCATCTTTCTCAACACCTCTGACAAAGTAACCCTCCTTGTCACCTCCCTCGGATCCCCCTGCATCATCCTTGGAATGTCCTGGCTCAAGAAGAAGAATCCCTCCATTGACTGGACTGCCAACACTCTCACCCTTCAGGACGCTGTGGTACCTCTTCATGAGAGTCTGCCCTGGAAGGAAGTGAAGGTGGACCCATACCCCCAACATCTTGGCAAGATAACCCTCTCTACCCAACTCGCCCAAGCTGAAAAACCAATTGAACAAAATATCCCCTCCTGGTGTAGTGAATTCGCTGATGTCTTCTCCAAGAAGATGTTCAGCACTCTTCCCCCACATTGTCCTTTCGACCACACTATCGATCTGAAACTGTCTTTTGTCCCCAAGATTGCCAAGATATATCCTCTTAACCCTGCTGAACAGGAAGCATGCTGGACGTTCATTGCAGAAAACCTAAAGATGGGTCACATTATCCCATCCAAATCCCCCCAAGCCTCGCCGTTCTTCTTTGTGCCCAAGAAGGATGGGACCTTGCAACCCTGCCAGGACTATCGCTACCTCAACTCCCACACTGTCCACAATGCTTACCCTCTTCCTCTCATCTCAGAACTCATTCACGACATGAAGGATTCCACCCTGTTCACCAAGTTTGATGTCCATTGGGGGTATAACAACATTCGACTACAAGAAGAAGATCAATGGAAAGCAGCGTTCATCACCCCACTTGGACTTTTCAAACCAACCATCATGTTCTTCGGCTTCAACAATGCTCCTCCCACCTTCCAGGCCTTCATGAACCACATCTTCAAAGACATGATTGCCAAACAATGGCTGAAGATCTATATGGATGACATCAGTATTCACACCAAGGACAATCTTGAATTACATCATGCTCGTACCAAACGAGTACTCCTCCAACTGCAAGAACATAATTTGTCCCTCAAGATCTCTAAATGTTCCTTCGACATCGCCACCATGGAATACCTGGGATTGATCATTGGACAGGGACGAATTCAGATGGATCCCACCAAACTCTCTGCTATACATAATTGGAAACCCCCCTCCTCTGTCAAAGGCGTTCGCTCTTTCCTAGGCTTCGCCAACTTCTATCAAAAATTTATCCCCAGCTTCTCGGACCTTGTCGCCCCCCTCACCCTCCTCACTTGCAAAGATGAACCCTGGCTTTGGACTGCTCTTCAACAACAAGCTTTTGACATCCTCAAGGAGCATTTCTCCTCCTCCCCTGTCCTTGCCTTCCCTGATGTCTCTTGTCCTTTCTCCATCATGACTGATGCCTCCCTCCTTGCAGCAGGAGCAGTCCTTCTCCAAGCTGATACCAATGGAGATGTCCATCCCTGCGCTTACTTCTCGAAGACTTTTAGCCTGGCTGAATGCAACTATGATATCTATGACTGCAAACTGCTTGCGGTTATCCTCGCTCTCCAGGAATGGCGTCAGTATCTCCTTGGCACCTCTCACCCCGTCACCATCCTCACCAACCACAAAAACCTCTCTTACCTGAAGGACCCCCGTAAACTCTCTCGTCAGCAGGCTTATTGGTCCCTCCTCTTACAGGATTTTGATCTTGTCTGGCAGGTCACACCAGGCACTCGCATGGCCCCGGCAGATGCTCTCTCATGTAAGGATCTTGTTGACACCTCCCTCAACAATGTCTCTTCCCCTATCCTTCCTGATCCAGTGATCATTGCTGCTTTGGACCTTGCCCTCGCCAATACCATTCTTTCGTCTTCTGCCTCCGACCCCCTGGTCCTCCATGCCATTCAGAGCCTACAGGAGGGCTCACCTCTATTCCCTCGCTCTACTCTCGCTGACTGGTCTTTGGACAATGGTCATCTCTTCTTTCAACATCGCATGTATGTTCCCCCCACCTCTCGCTCCCCTCTTCTCCTTGCCCTTCATGAATCTCCTACCACCGGCCACATGGCTTTCTTCCATACCAAAGCTCTCATCAAACGTGACTTTTGGTGGCCAGGCCTCTCCACCTTTGTCAAGAACTTCATCACTAGTTGCGCCCTCTGTCAGCAGTCCAAGGTCAATACTCATCCCGTCGTTCCACCTCTCTCTCTGATCCCTTCCACTGCTTCCCTGCCGTTCCGTCAGCTCTCCATGGACCTAATCACTGACCTTCCCACTTCCTCTGGCTTTGATTCATTGCTGGTCGTGGTCAACCACAGGCTTACGAAGGAGGTGATTCTCATTCCTTGTACAAAAACTATTGACACTGCAGGAGTTGCACAACTCTTTTTTCATCATGTGTTCAAACGGTTCGGCCTCCATGATTCCATTATCTCAGATCATGGCCCACAGTTCGCATCTGCCTTTGCTCGAGAGCTTGCTCGCCTCCTATACTATGACGTCTGCCTCTCCACAGCCTACCATCCTCAGACAGACAGACAAACTGAACAAGCCAATCAGGAAATCAAGACCTATCTCTGCCTCTTCTGCACCAACCAACCCCACTCCTGGTCTTCATTCCTCACCTCCGCTGAGTTCCATCATAACTCCTCCCCCCATTCATCCACTAAGACATCCCCATTCTCCCTCATGCTGGGTTACGAACCTCGAGCATACCCCACCCTCGGAAAGACATTCATCCCTGCTCTCTCCTCCAGCCTCAATCTTCTTGAGGAATCCTAAAAGGAAGCACTTGTGGCGCATGAGTCGGCACATCAACTGATGATGCAACATGCTTTCCGAAAGTTCTCTCCATGGAAAGTTGGAGATAAGGTATGGCTTGAGGTGACTAACCTCCGCATCCCTTTCCTGTCCTGGAAACTTGCTCCCAAACTCCTGGGTCCCTTTGAAATCTCCCAGGTTCTATCCCCCCTCACTTACCGACTACGTCTCCCATCCACATGGAAAATACACAATGTTTTCCATGCCACCCTTCTATCTTCCTTCCAATTCACAGAAGCACATGGTCCGTCATTCCCATCACCACCTCCTGATGTAATAGAAGGTGAAGAAGAATACGAAGTGGACGGCATTCTCTCACACAAGGGTTCTCCCGGTTGCTACCGGTACCTAACCGCATGGAAGGGTTACTCAGCATCAGAGAATACGTGGGAACCTGAAAGCAATCTCCGTCATGCCAAGTCCATCCTCCTCTCTTATAAAAAGACTCATTCCCTACGATAGTTTCAATGTCATCTGCTCACATTTTCTTCTTTGTCACTATAATCTTGAACCTCCTTCTCCCCTTACTCAAATATGCCTGCTACGTTCTCCATCCCATCACCTACATCATCCTCTTCACACTTGAGTTGGTCCTCTACTCATCCTTTGCATTCATGACCTGTGCAGCCTTGCTTTCTTCCTGCCTCCACCATCAACATGCTTTATGCTGCTATCCTCACCACTCCTACCCTCATCCACACCCTCAAAAGTGATACCTTATTTGAGCAGGACGAGGTCACACAGGAATTAGTGCGCCTCTTCCATGATGCCTCTTGTGCCCAATCTTTTCATTTTCAAGCTGCACCTTCTGACTTACCCACCGACTTTGGCCTTCCTCTTTGTCTTCTTGTTAATTGTATTCCTGAGCGTATCCTCACCATCTTACATCTTCATGGCTTCCATAGTTATGTCTCTCGCCTCGACCTGACCATTCTTTATCCCACCTTTTGCCGCATTTTTTGTTCCATGGCCCCCAAGGCCAAAGATCGTTATTATCATTCCATAGAAGCTCTGGAGGCTTGTCCTCTTCCTTTGCTCGTTCCTGTGCCCCCTTCTCCACCTTCTCTCCTTGCTTGCCTCTCCACAACTCCGTCCACTCCCTCCTCGGGAGATGTTCCCTCCGACACATCCAGCAAGTACACCCTTGACCAGTCTGCTCTTGCCCTTAACCGGGCTAATATCCAACTCATCTGTCTCCCCAATAGCTCTCAGCTCCTCTCATCGGCTGTTCAAACTGTCACATCCCCCATCCGTCATCGTCCTGCTACCACCTCCACCCACTGCTTTCACTGCAGTCTTCTGGGTCATTATAGAGATGACTGCCCAGAATATCAATGCTCCTCCTGTAATGCCCTTGCCCCTGGCCATCCTGCTCAGTGTTGCTTTACCACCCAATGTTCCTTCTGCCACTGATGGGGACACGGACCCCACTTTTGCCCCACATGTACCTGTGGACGCTGCAATCAGACTGGTCACCTCCTCAATGATTGTCCATTTGAACATTACACTCCTGAACAAGCTGCTGGAGTCTTCGCTGGCCCTCCTGCGCCGCTATCCAACTGAGCTGGAGGTACTCAAACCTGGAGTTCGAGCTTATGAAGGGGGTAATGTTACGATTTCCTTCCTTTACCCGCATATCTTTCTCTTATCTTGTCTACGCCCCTCCCGTTCTCGCATCCCGGGTCTCTTCATTTATTCTCACATTCATGTGCTACTACTATGGAATGTTCTGGAAGTATCTGTAGTCCCCTTGTAGTCTTCACAATTATCTTCATGTCCAATTCAACTTGGACTTCCTTTTGCAGTCTTCCTTTTGTTCTTTCCATATTGAGTACATGGTCTGTGCATGGTTAACCACTCTATATAAACCTTAGCTACAGACCTTGTACCCCATTCTTGTTCTGCACAATCTAGCATAACCTTGAGTCGTCCTCAGTCTGAGTCCCCTCTCTCGGGTCCTCATCCTTCATCTCTAGTCCGGTCTTACAACCATATAGTCTCTAGTTCCCCTCGGGCTGAGTTGTACCTCTTCGTGAGTGTCCTGCCCATCGGTCAGTCCTAGTCTCGCCCCTCAAGGTATGCCCTGCGTAACACCACCCATGAGTCCAGACCCCAGCAATCTACAGTAATCCCTGAGATACCATGATCGGATTCATTTCCAATTATCAAAGAAAGTAGTCTGACAATCTCAGAGTTGTACACTACAGCTCTACAAGTCCCATATCACCCTCCTACTCCTCCTTGCCCTCGTAATCCTTCTCTGCCTTCCTCCAGAACACCACTGCCAGAACTACTTGCATCCTTGAGCAGAGTCCTCTCTCCTATTTACAATGAACTCATCATCCGCCCCCCTCTTCCAGTCTGCAATCTACGAGCTCCATCAGGAGCACCTGACCCTTCTGCTTTAGGAGGACTTCCAACTAACCCTCCTGGCATACAGGCCAGAGTATATGGACTTCATTGCTCAGCAAGAAAGCTCAACAGGCGACAAGGAAACCAACAGACTGGAGGACCTGGAGTCCATGTACACCAACACAGATGAAGTGATGGTAGTGTGGGTACTGAGTCCCCTGCCATCACTAGAGTTCAATGCCCAAGGAATCCTGTATCTCACTGACGTCTCTCCCATCCGCTGCCTTCTGACTCCTCTTCTTCCAATGGAAGAAATAGTAACCTCCAAAATCCCCACCTTCGCTCTGCCCCCAGTTCTCTTCCCTGAACTCATGTTCAACAAAGAACCATCAATCAACTGGTACATCCCATTCCCATCTCAACCGGCCCTTCCAGCACATCATCAACAAATAATGGTGCAAACAAACAATCACGTAGTCAACCACACTGGGGAACAGACAATCCCAGTGCTGGTACAAGCTCTGAGATACCTAATCAATCCATCCATTCCCCTAGCCACAGCCAAAACTGGAACAGATGCTGCTCTGGCCCTGACTGATCAGCATGCAACCCTATTTGAAATAAGCCTGGGGACTCTCAGCATCAACCTGGACAGGATGAATCAGGATGCTGTCATGTCATCCAGTGCATATTGCTATTTATGTTTGTCATGAATACCTGCCATGCAGCAAGGTGCTTGTCTGAGTATGTTGAACATCTCTGCCAACTATGTAATATACGTGCTCTGGAGAGGGAAGTATGGACATACTGAGCACCTCAGCAGGTCCTCGCATTCAGTCAGGCACTCCCATATATACCCACCACATTAGAGATGGGCAACTTATGTATGGCAAACACTTTGGGAAGCCCTCCAACCATATATATACCCTTCACATCAGGGAGGGGCCTGCCCATGCATATCCTACACCTGGGCAGGTGCCCTCCCACATACTTGCCATGGTAGAGAGGGGCCTGCCCTTGTATGAGGAACCCCTCAGCAGGCCCTCCTGTATATATCCTCCATGCCAGGGAGGGCCTCCCCATGCATACCAAGCACCTTTGTGGGCCCCTTCATGTATACCTGTCATGGTAGAGAGGGGCCTGCCTGTGTGAGAAGCCCTCTCATATATATGCACCACACCAGGGAGGGGCCTGCTTGTACATACCAAGCACCCTTGAGAGCCCTCTCATGTATAACTGCCATGATAGAGAGGGGCCTGCCTGTGTGTGAAGAGCCCCTCAGCAAGCCCTTCCATATATACATGCCATGCCAGGGAGGGCCTCCCTGTGCATACTGAGCACTCTTGTGGCCCTCCTTGTGTATACCAGTCATGGTAGAGAGTGGCTGGCCCATATGTGAAGAGTCCCTCAGTAGGTCCTTCCATATATACCTGCTACACTAGGGAGGGGCCTGCTTGTGCATGCCAAGCACCCTTGTGAGCCCTCTCATATATACCCATCATGTTAGAGAGGGGCCTGCACATGGGTGAAGAGTTCCTCAGCAGGCCCTCCTGTATATACTCACCACGCCAAGGAGGGGCCTGCTCGTGCATACCGAGGACCTTTGTGAGCCCTCTTGTGTATACCCCTCATGGAAGAGAGTGGCCTGCCCATGTGTGAAGAGTCTCTCAGCAGGCCCACCCGTAAATACCCACCATTCCAGGAAGGGCCTGCCTGTATGTGAAGAGTCCCTCAGCAGGCCCTCCCATATATACCTGTCATGTCAGGGAGGGGCCTGCTCATACATACCAAGCACCCTCATGAGCCCTCTCATGCATACCTGTCATAGTAGAGAGAGGCCTGCTCATATTGTGCAAATTTCCCAGACACCTCCTATATACACCTGTAACATCAGGGAGGGGTTGTCCATGCATATCAAGCACCTGTTTTGGTCCTCCTGTATATACCTGCCACTGCAGCAATGGGCTTGCCTGTGCATACTGAAGATGCCAGCAGGCCCTCTCATAAATACCTGCCAGGCAATGTCAAGGGGCCTGCCCATGTTCACTAAATGCCTTGGCAGGCCTACAGAAGGGTGACCGTGTGTATGGTGAGATTGTCAAGTCAGGGTGTCCATGCATAAGGGAGAATATGACTCCATGGGCTCAAGGACTGGTGTCATCCATAGGCGGATGGAGTTTGAGGGTGCATCCTATGGGAGCTATGGTGAGCCATGCGAGTTGGATGCAAAAGGAGCATGCAAGTGGCAGTCTGAATATACTGTTAGGACCTGTTCAACTGCACTCCACTCTGGATCAGTTAGAGGTGACAGTGACAGGGATGAGGGGGGCAAGCAGGGTCAGAGGCATTTGAAATAGTTGGAACAATTGGACAGGTGGAACAATTGGAAAGTCAGAACAATCAGAGGGATTGAGGTCATCAGTCTCAGTAATGCAGGGTGGCATGCTATACCCTTGTGCACTCTCAGTCCTCTGAGGGTTGGAGGTTGATGAACAAAGTGTTATGTGGACTGTGTACAATTTCCTAAAATGTGCTTGAAGGTCCTATGTTTCATAGGAAAACACTCGGACAGTGTCTACTCAATAGTAAGACAAATACTAGTAGAGTTTGGGGACTTGCTATCCTTAGTGAGGACTCATGGATGGCCAGAGACTGCACATAGAATTGCATAGAACTAGCTAGAGAACATCTATAGTACAGGGCACAGTTTAAATACCTAGGTAGAGCTGTACTCTGCTAGTTGTAGTAATTCCTAGTATAGTAACAAAGAGATACCTAGTATAGTAGTTGTGGAAATGCAGCATCAATAACGAGATGATACTATGGGAGGGCAATGTGTCCGTAAGTAGAAAGTGGAGCATACCAAATGTAGTAACTTAAGAGTCCCTATCCAGTAGCGGATACAAAGGGAATACTGGGTAGGTCACATCGTCTAAGTAAGAGGGAAAGGTAGCAGGGCTGAACAAAGAAGAATGATACTGCAAACCATAGACTGCATCCGATGTTGTAACACAAAGGAGGCAGAGACCAGAGGCAGAATCTGGAAGGACTGAGGAACAGAGCGAAGAAGGAGAATTGAAGTCAATATTCAGACTGAGAGATAAGCCCTTAGAACTGTGGCTTAAATACATATTCAGAGGTAAGGACGAAAGGAGAAAGGAAGGTATCATATAGTACATGACAGCCAAGAGACATGACAACGACAGGAGGAAGCACAAGGTACAGTAAAGAGTCCAAAAGAGGATGGCCAACAGAATCCAGGTCAGATCGGAGTCAGAACAGAATCCGTATAGCAGAAGCAAAAGGGTGAAGTGGAGGTGGAATGAACAGGGTTGGAAGAGGTCAGGAAGGCTCATGTGTGTTGGAGTGGGTCAGAGCTGACACAGGTCATGACATCCCCTCAGTGCTTTATATCTCACCTACATGTACAATGCATCCCTTGGCAACTATGTCTGATATCTCACATGAGCCACTGACACAGGCATGGCTGGAACCTTCCTTCCAGGAATACTTCAGTGCCTGTGGGCATGACAACAGGATGCCCTCCTCACAGCCCTTTACCAACTCAGTATGGATGAGATCCTCATCAAAGTCGATGCCAGAGCTTATGCTTTAGCCCCACTAGACCCCACACCTCCTGGTGATTCTTCCCTACCTCCACCTGGTCTTCCCCCTCATCCCATCAATGTCCCTTTGTCTACACTCACCTCTGCACTTCGTTGTCCCACACCTCTTTGTCACACTGAAACCCTCATTGACCCTATGAGAACCTCCAGTCCCACCACTCATCATGTCATGTTTGACACTCCCCCATCTGCTTCATCATCCTCTCTCACACTTGAGGAAGAAGATGCTCTTGACTGGGCAGAGGCCCTTGATTATCCCATATCAATCCCCATTCCCTTGACCCACCCTTGCTATCACAAACGATGTTTTCAATCACACAATGTAGTTGGATTTTCATGATGTACAGTGGCTCAAAAAAGTGTCCCAATGTTTGGCTATTTTGGAAAGACTTGACATTTGTAGGAGAGCCAAAAGGCATTAGCTCTAGCCCTTGCTGGGTCATTAATAGCCCTAACCCCTGCCTTGAAATGGAGCCCTTAGTCATGTGATTTGGTTGTCATGGCACTGA
>JBBPLV010000482.1:0-18653 GCA_038089975.1 Boletellus ananiceps | reverse complement strand
GTCTGGAGGTCTGGGAGGTCTGGGGTTCTAGAGGTTCTGTGATGTTCTGTGGCTATAGTGAGTGTTCTATGGCTGTCTGTGGAGCTCTGTGGGATTTTTGGTGGTTTGCTGATGTAAGCTCATCTTCTAGATGTAGAAATTGCAATCCTGATGACATTACGCAAGGCTCCACGAAAGCTGGACGTGCCAACACAAAACCTGGATACTCACCCCTCCGCTTGCACTACACAGCACTGCGTTCCCCTAGCAACCCCTGATACCATGTACACTGTACAGGGCAAGCCTCTAGTGTCAAGGGACGAGTACAAATGTCTAGAAGAGCAACAGCAGAAGTTGGAGGGCGAGATGACGAAGCTAAAAGTTGAGGCGATGAATGAAATGGACCAGCTCCAGGAACTGGTAAGTTCCCTCCAGACAGACATAGAAGAGACCAGGCAAATGGTTGCGGCGCCGTTGTCTACACAACGTGCATAGATTACAATACCCTAATGTGGCTACTGCTGAATATTTTCATGAATCAAATATGTCGCATACTACATAATTGCCTGTTTGTCTGTTGAACACTATTCTGTCATTTTGGGGTCATACGCCACTGTTTTCGATCCGAGGAGATGGCGAATTTTCACCTGCCTCGCCCATGCATGACTCATATCCCGCTCTGCTTTCTCTATTTGTTCCTGATTTTCCATGAGCTGACAAATGAGGTCCTCCTCAGATTCATCCAGCAGGTGAGATTCTTTCTGGTCAAGAGGCAACAATGTGTCAGACCAAGTCCCCTGCAACTTAAAGGTAAGCTAAAAAAGACAATGAAGCAATGTCAATTTATATCCACCTGGAAGAAATCCTTCGCCCAATGACACAAGTCTGCGAGGCTCCATTCACTGTCCAAAGGTTGTGCATCCTGCCACCATGCGCACAGGAATGCAGTCCCAGTCTCTGGCGTCTAATTTGGCAGAAACATCGGTATCTCGTGGATGTGAGCATATAGTCATGCATCCAGCTGCAAAAGGCCTTCCTGCATTTCCTTTGTACTCTTGAATGAACAATGGTATAGTGCTTGGCATGTAGGCACTGGAATAACGACGGTGGCCCGCACAGCATACACAAGCTGAAGATTGTGAAGCATGTTCTAAAATGCTCAGATGAAGTGCATTCAAGGATTGTCACAGGATTGCTCATGAATTCCTGGTCCAGGCATTTCTGCCAATTGGCTGGCCAATGGGTGGGAGCTAGCTGTTTGAGAAAGAGAGTCGCGGCTTCAATTCGACATGCAGAATAGTATAGAGTTCACTGAAGGACACTGTGGGAAATATCAGCCAGACTTTCTGCTATAGAAGGAGATGACATGATCGTGTGTAGAGTGGTGGTGATGTGGGGTGTCAATTGCGGAGTTCAATGGGCATTACATGTCACTGAAATGTTCATTGTTACGGCCATGGTGCCACAGCCTGTCGGGTAATATAACGTGGCATTTTAGCCTCACCGAGCTTTCACCCTCGATTGTCAGCATACTAGAAGTAGATTGTGTGATCTTGCAGGTATGCATCATAGTCACTACAGAGGCGCAATTAAAATATTCTTTTCAACCTCACAACGCTTCCCAGGCTGTAAGACATTGATCCCACAATCAGGCATAGATTGTAGCTTGCCAGGCGGCATAACATGCATGGCCAATAGAAATATCAGGGTTGCCTTCCAACCGTAGTGATTCCCAAAAATTGGCTTTCTGCTGCAAAAAGTTGACCGTTCATTGCATTTCTGCCATGATTAGTTCGCTCTCCTCTTGCCAGCGATCTTGGGCAGCCTTATCGTGGTGCCAATTGACCCAATAAACTGAAGAAATGAGAATGACCTGAGCGAATTGCCAAGAAACACTAAATTGACCTACACTCTGACATCCAGTCACTTGCTGATGCATCTCACGGAATATTGAGGGACCAAAACCATGCCAGATTCCCCGAGTGGTGGATGCTGCCATTTGGATCAGTAATGGCAGTACTGACCTTAAGGTCGCTGTCCTGCAAGGTCCGATATCTTTTCAAGACGTCGCTATTTGCCTGAAGAGTGACCATTGCCTTGCGGCATTTCCGATAAATTGCCACCTGCTTGGATAGCGCCCCATCAATGACCTTAACCTTTGCCCAAGCCCTAGTCATCGCCAACTGATGTTTAGCATTTTGAACATGCGTTCAGAATACCACCGCTTTGTCTGCCAGTGCTAAACGGATGGCATGCAGAGCATCATTCGCTTGCCCGGTCCGCAGCTGTATTTCTTCATCTGCTAGAGGCCCTAATCTGATTTCATCACATGTCAGGTGTCCCAGAGTAGAGGGAATTGGGAGAACCGGTAAATGTATTCCTGCATCGTTTATTGTTACGCGAACTGCGTACAATCTCCTGAGGTTAACTCGAAGTCCTATGTTTCCAGAAGATAACACTCGGACAGCGTCCACTCAATAGTAGGACGAAGACTAGTTAAAGTTGGAAGCTCGCTATCCGAAAGTCGGACTCGCGGATGGCCAGAGACTGTACGTAGGATTGCGCAGAACTAGCTAAGGAACAAGTATCATACAAGGGCACAGTTTATATACCTAGGTAGAGCTGTACTTCGCTAATGTGGTAATCCCTGGTATAGTAACGAAGAGATACCTAGTTTGGAGCGTGGGGAGACGCAGCATCAATAAAGAGATGATGCTGTGGGAGGGCTATGTGTCCGAGAGTAGAAAGTGGGGCATACCGAAAGTGGTAAATCAAGAGTCCCTATCCGGCAACGGATATAAAGGGAATGCCGGGAAGGTCGCGTCGTCTAAGTAAGAAGGAAGAGTAGTCGGACAGAATAGAGAGGAGTGGTAGCACAAACCATAGACCCCATCGAATGTTGTAACATTTATGGCATTTTGCACCTCCTCATCATCCTCATCTAAGTCAGCGGGAATTTCATCGTCTGACTCATGCACGCTGGCAAATGCTTTGCCAATGTATGCGGTTGCTTCAGAAAGAAATTTGGAAATTTCCGCTGCCAGTCTGTCTGTGCAATGGGCAATCACCAATCGCTGGATATCTGTAGAGTGTTTCCCGAGGAGCTTTCTGTCCCTTTGCAGTATGAGTGAGCCTTCCTCTATTTTCAGTCCCCTTGCCAGCCAGGTCATTCGGCCTTGTGGGGCATCTAAGGCACCCTTGGTGCTTCTAGACAGCAGATTTAGCTCGACTGTGTGAATGGTAGGAGCTGAAGGAATGGGATTCATGAGCAAAAAGGCAAGGGAATTCTCATACCTTTGTTGTATTTGATTTGAAAGATGTCCATTGCTGTTATATCCTTCAATCGCCTTTTGAGTGCCTGGCAGCTTTCTTCCAGCCAAGCCATCTGCGTCTTCTCAGGAATAGCATCATCCAAAACACCAAATGCCCTGCAGGCCTCATTCTCAGCTTTGCGTACAGCTTGTAACTTTCCCGTTAAATGCTTTCCTAAGGGGAAGAATGTGTTAGAATTGCGCAATCGGCATCTCCATTGCCTACCCATGCAAATCATTTTCATGAAATTGGAATCATTCATCTGGTAATCCAAGAGCTCTTGCCTATGTGGGGACGACATTCCGCAGGTAGATCCAGAGACTATATTTAGGCTGGACCAAAGGGTCTCAATAATCTCCCCATCAATCCAACCTGCGCCCTGAATGAAAAGTGGTATGTATCTGGGGAAGCACTCTGGTTGATGTTCATGCACATGCCAGATCCCAATTCTGGGGATAACGTCTACGTCCGATGGGAAATCCAGGAGACTGTTGTTCTTCACCCTATCTTGTAGTCTCTTCATATATGAGCAATTTATATTGTAAAAACAAATTGCAGAAGAGATTTCGCCCATATTGTATCGGAGTGCATTCACCAGTGAATAGTCCATATTGAGTTGTCTGGATCTGGATAAGTTAATCACCATCTTGAATTGATACACCACAAACCTTTCTCCCTTTTGAAAATCCACTATTGTATGAGGTACAAAACACCCATGTCAGGCACATGCGGTTGCCCTGATTCCAGTTGCCTCTAAATGCCTGTGATTAGAATTTGCCTGGTTGATTGCTCAATGATTATTGCAGGTCGATCGCTGTGGAGCATCAGTGCTGGCACAGAGACACTCCAAAGGAAGCCACATACTTCCAGCGGATGATTGGTTTGGTCGATATATTGGTGATATGGCTGCCAAGCAACCACAAAGCCTAGGCCATCCATAAGCCAGACCTGATTGTCAGATTGCTTGTCTTTGAGGTGTTCTGCCTTGAAGTTCCCATCCATTACATATGTGCGGGTATATTTCCAGCTTCTGGGATTTCACAGAGGGATCTACACTTCAGAGTGCCAAGAGCTCACCTGTTTAAATCTTCGAGCTCTGATGGGTGGAGATTAACCCCGGGTTGTAGACACGCCAGGCAAAAGAGAGCGAGAGATCCCACAGTGGGCTGTTTCTCCGTATGCCTGTAGCTGCTCCATTTCAGAAGCTTTAGCAGATGCCATTTTCTGGATACTTGCAGCAGTTCCTTATATCGATCCTGGGAACGGCTGTGGTTGTTTGGCTTTGCTAGACAGGTGGAAACCATCAACTCACAGGAACATGACTCAGAAAAATGTTTGATGTTGTCCTGCAAAGCTTGCTGTAGTAATTGCATGCAGATGTACCACACTCTAAATTGTCTCAGAGAAAATCATTGAGAACGTTGAATGTGAATGCGGTCTTCGGGGTGTTGACTGTAGATGGGAATAACCCCTTGTTCAATAGTTGAATGTGGAATTCCTCTGAATTTGGGCACGAGCAGTATTTCACTGCTATGAAATGGATTCCAGAACTGTTGACAACCGTCAGGTAGTCGGATCCCCTCAGGACTTGTATATAGGCTGGAATTCCTGTTTCATCCTCCTCAAAGTTGCAATCGCCAGCATCTTGAATCCCCCCCTTATTTGGGAAAGCATCATTAATGCCACCTTGGGGATACAGTGATCCTGCATGTCTGACATGAATCTCAAGACCAGCCTAGGTTTGATTAACCTGGGCAAGGGAACCAAAGCAGATGATACTTCTCACCAGAAATAAAGAAGTCGTCTCATAAAAAGTGCCGGTCCATTGCTCTATGCGATGAAACAGTAAACATTGATGTCGTTCTCTGCAGCAGCGTGTACAATACAGAGGGTGTCTGAAACATTCAGAACAGTGGTATATTCCATCGCCTGAGCACAGGGAACATTGCCACAGGTTTAGCAATGCCTCTCTCTTTAATAGGCATTGCAGATAATTCCCCCTGTGCTTAATCCATTCGTGGATATAATCATTTTGTGTCTGCACATGTTAGTAGTGGCATTTAGGTTGAGACGGACATATCGCACCTTTGTTGGCAGTCGCAATTTGGGTATAGTCTCAAAGTTGTCCCCAGCAGCATCAAATTCCCATAATGTTCCCTGGGAAACACTATCATCAGCCTGTGAAGTGTGCACAGGGCCTTCAGGAGTATTGAGATTGAAAGGCTGTTCTTTCTTGGATGGAGTGCTGGTTTCACGAGGCACTAATTTTGTCCACACCCCTCTAGTAATCTTCTTCATCTCCCAGGTTACCCATGTAGGTTTATCACGTGGACTAAGTACTTTCGCCTTCATCTTGGCCATTTGGTTGTTGAACAGGCTGGGAGGTGTGCTTCAATGCTGATGCGTGACCAACCAACAAATTGCGATTCTTCACTGGCAGCATATTCGGAAATTATAATTTTTTTACTTAAACAAACATCGGATGTGTGTAAGGATAATGTTAACGGGAATTTTTTTGAAAGCTGTCAGGTCTCAATGAAGAACGCTTTGCATCTTGCTCTGGCTCTCGACATCCTCCTTGCTTCTACACGGCTAAAATGAGCTCAGATGACTATAAGGACTTCTCATCAGGTGATGAATCTGACAATGAACAATCTCACATGATGGCAGAAGAGGCATTGAGCGATGAAAGGGTTTTACGCCCCACAAGAGGCCTGAAATGGACTGTTGCAGAGAGGGAGATTCTCAGCAATAGCAAGGCCCAATGGATCAGCACTCGGAAGGAAGGAAGAAAAAAACTCCTCACCACTCTTGAACGGGAGCTGTGAAAAGTGAGTGACAACCAGAATCTCCCAAAGGACGAATGGGAGAGTAGAAAGAAGGTACGTGGTTGGCAACTTGTGTCAATGACAGCATAACTCAAGACTGAATTCAGACGTATAAGACGTGGCTTTACAACCAGAGTCAAGGTAAAGCTAACCATAGTCATATCAAAATTGGTTGGACGTGGACGGCCCGTGCAGTAATCCAGGAAACGAAGAAGAAGGAAATAAATCACATCATTGTCCACAAGTTCAAGAAAGAACTTAGAATGTCTGACGCCCTTGAAGTTCACCAGGCAGCATTGACAATGGTGATGGAGTGTCTCACAGAGGCAGAGAAGGCCACCGCTGCACAAACAGCAGTGGAATGGAATTTGACGAGG
Organism: Boletellus ananiceps; assembly: GCA_038089975.1. Lineage (NCBI taxonomy): Eukaryota > Fungi > Basidiomycota > Agaricomycetes > Boletales > Boletaceae > Boletellus > Boletellus ananiceps. The sequence goes on along the minus strand of JBBPLV010000482.1, from coordinate 12,157 downwards.
GGGCCAGTGAATAACGTGAAGGCTAGGAATGTATTCGACAATTACCCTGTGAGCAATATGATCTGATTGAGGGCTCTAGAAATGCCGCCAAATTCAGGCAAAGCATGTTTTGTGAATTTGTGCAGGAGATGTGGCAGGCCTGTGGCATGCAGATCGTAATACTAGCTGGATGGAAGGATGAAGAGGGGCACAAGGTTACTGCAGTGTATGTCTCTGTTCATCCCCAATATCTGGCTGATGTTCCATACAGAGGCGATTTCAATGCGGAGATCGAGGCCGGCTGTCTATTCTACATGGTCAGTAAAGTGGAGCATGACTGGGAAGTGTTTGTCAGCAAGAAGCTGGAGATCTTTGAGGAAGGGGGAAGTGATCCGGAAATCCAACCCTCCAGTGAAGATGAACGGCCTCGCGTGAAAAAGCCCCAGAAGCAGAAAACAGACACAGCAAAATTGGTGACAGCTGCAGACGGCAGTATTCACATTGGCGATTTTACAAACGCCTCCAGAGTTGAGTGTCAAAATATGGTGAGGGGGTTCATCACTGCATGCTATCGTAAGTTGCTGGAAATCTAGGTGGAGGTCATGTTATTCAAAACTACCACAGGCCAAGTATGTGGCCAGTCATCTAGCAGCACTCCATTCAGATGCCTGGCCCAAGACGGCAGGCAAATAATTGCAGAAAGATACCTTCCAGTGGGATTTAATTTCCCTGATGACCCAAGTCACATGAGAAAGGCCAATGCTACCCACTTTTTGGAGTTCATCAGAGAGTGACAAGAGAGGCATCCAGCAGACATGTTTGAGTTTCATCATTGGTTTGACGAAATGGGAAATCTGCAGGAACCAGTTGAAGACCTCAGGAAAGCGGATGCTGGCCAGTGGAAGAATGTTAAAAGGCTGTGAGGAAAGATGCAAAGCAGCAAGCATTCTCAGAAGGGATCAGAAAGCTCTGATGATGAATCCGAGTCTGATGCGTCAGTCAGCACAAGCTCAAGCTTCCTAGACCAAGAAGCTGCGTCGAAAAGAGGACATCAGAGCAGAAAACGAGATGATCTGCCACAACAGGTAGATAAAGGCAAACAGCAACAGGAACGAACACCAGATGCACTGTTCAATGATGGAGATCCACAGAATGGCCCCGAGGAACCAGCAGCTTACCCAAGGAGAGCCACATCGACTCATGTAAAGACACCCGTAAAGCCGCTTCTCGTGCCCATTAAAGCAGGGTTGGATGACGGCTCCGGATTTGGAGCAGTTGCGATTGTGCAGGGAAGTGCTATGCTCAGGTGTTCATCTAAAATCCCCAAACCTATCAAGGTTCAAAGGGCTGTTCAGAGGATGGCTATCCCAGGCCCTTCCAGAAATTTTCTACCTTCTTACAGTGAATCTGGAGGTGAGACGTTTACTCAAATCCTGCAAGACACCTCCCCCACTGCAATGCCCAAGAAAAGGAATGAACGCGAGAACTGCTCATCCTCAATCAATGTGCCGAGTAATACCGCTCCTTTAGCGCCCCCTATCAAAGGAATACTTAAGCCCCCCTCCAAAAATAACGATGACCTGAAGAGCACTCACCCCCAGCCTATTCCGAATCCCAAGGAAATTCCACTCACTGAACCAATCCATGGACTCCAAAAGCCCATTGGTTCTAAGGAGAAATACACTTTGAAGGGTGATTGATGTTGCTGAACTTGATGGCATTTGTCATTTTAATTGTGGTCCTATAGATACATTTGACAACTCAAGGAGAGGGCGGAAACGTTCCCATAGAACGGATCACACTACGTTGCAGGATCCAGCTCATATGTTTTGTGTATTTCGATCGCATCTAACTCTCACGATTCCTTAGGAACATCAGGGGATTCGGAAAAGGAGTATCGTAGATCTTCTAGGACTTGTCGACCCCCAACCTTGCCAGATGCAGATTTTATGATGCCCGAAAAGCAAACTCCATGCTGGCAGCATGGAAAGGAGAGATCGCAGGAATGACATGTTTTGAAATCCCCCGTGCACATGGACAATCAGAAATTGGGTAAGATTCTTCCCGAAAAAATGATTGCAACAGAAAGGAACACAGATATAGTTGAAGGTAAGCGGTAGAATCGGCAGGCTGGGCCAAAGCTGACCACATGGATCTTGCAGGTACTCAGAACCTGGCAAATGAGCATTGCCGTTCGTGATGAGATCACAAAAGACTAGCTCCTGCGGATGATGCCGCAGGTCCCACATCCAAAAAACATAAGCTCATATCTTCAGGTGAGTACAGAATCAGGTGGTGAAATTAACTGTGGGAAACACACTTTGGGCGCGATTTTGACATGACTCGTTATTGTATCTGCCAATATCTCTGTTAATCACACACAAACCAATTGTTAATAGTTGAATAATAACACAATTCTCATTGCACAAGATCTCATTTGTTAACATGCCAGCGAGCAGATCACAGGTAGTCAAAAGGTTTATGGTACATAATTACTCACACCAATCCTCATCATCACCCTTGTCCTCGCTGCCGAAAAGTGCTTCAATTGGGGGAAGCGATAAGGGTCTGTCTCTGAGTGGACTGCCGTTAGCATTGCCTGGAGAAGTGGGGGGACTGAAGGAGAAGCTGGTCTGCCCGAGAGCACCATGATCATCAGGAAGAATTGAAGGTGGCAGATGAGTTGACCTTGGGGCCAGGTTGAGGATGGTGGTGTTCACAGATATTTCCGTTGGAGCAGGAGAGGGTAATGGGAGAAACAATGGGGTCGAAGGCTGGGTGGTGTCCTAAATATCCGAGGATTGCGAATTCAGTTGATCTGGGGCATATTGCATGGGGGTTTGGAAGGGTTGGGGTTTGTCCTTCATCTCATCCCTCCATAGCAGCTGAAAAGACCTCACCCTGGCATTCAACTCGTTTAATGCCACCCTTGCATCCCTTCGCTGTTCCTCTATTTCCCTTTCCAACTCGGCACACTTCAGCTCCAGCCTCTCATACTCCATACGTGATACACCAACAACATCCTTCTCTCGCGAGTTATTCCCCACATGGTGTGAGATGTGAACTGTAATGGAGGGTTTGATATTATCGTCAGACCTTGGGAGGCATACCCTTTGTGATCACTTATGTGAGACATCTGGCGACGATGCTCCCATATTACCATTTATTTGCCTTGTAGGAGAAGAGGCAGAAAGTTAAACTTGAGAAGGAGGCTTCTTGTCAGGCTGTGCTCGTGAAGCTGGGTGGCCTCTGTGGTAACCCATGGAGTATTCGCAGCGCTTCTTCCTGGCACATCATTGTTGACAGACCCCTTCAGGGATCTGAATGCAGGTTAGACCAGCTTCCTTGCATTTTGAGCATGCTTGTGGAGAATGGGGAGCCTGTGTGAGTCCTCCAGATTTGATTGGAGTGAAATGATTTGGCTGCCACCTTACCAACATGTGATGATCTCCATCCTCTCCTGCTACTTTCTGTGCTGAGTATGCCATCCCTTGGCATCCTTGAGCCCCTGAACTCCCCTCCTCGACTAGATTCTCATTCCAACGTTCCTTGTCCACTTCTAGCTCCCTCTTCTCCATTGCGAACTTGTAAATGACTTGGTCTGCAGGCAGAGGATGAGTATCCACCTGCATCTCCTGGGACCCCACATCTATAATGCTATCAGAATCATCTATCTCATAGATGAATCTGTCAAAGGTGGCTTGGGGATACCATGGGTGATGCCAGATATCTTTGTCCTTGTAGGTGGCAATTTTCGCCCAATCGGGCCAGTGGCAGCTAGTACTTCACCAGTAATAGTCAATCGCGATCAGCATCGCAGGTATTTCTTTGGCCTCGGGTACTGCAAGCTGCACAACCTTCTACTTATTGTTAGTAATGCTGTGACTGAATAACCTCAATAATAACGCACCATTTTATCCTCAATAAGACCCACCGCATGGTTCCAATTTTCACTACCACCCGCCTGGACGTACATGGTGAGGATTCTGCAAACTTGCTTGACACAAATAACGAGAGTTTCATTGGCAGACATGACTGTAGAATGCCGCAATGTAATCACTGTTGTTCAAGTGGGCATCAAATGTGACTTAGTGAACAAAGGGTTCAAGGTCACGCTTTACACACGGCATACAAATAATACCACAAAAATTCCCATGCAGAAGGCAAACCCCATACTACGAGAAACCGTGAGCATCGTCATTCCCTACACTACATCTGATCACATTCCCCAGTCGTTCTGAAATGGGTCCTTTGAGCAGAGCAGTTACCTTTGCCCCAGAAGGTGAGAAAGCAATTCTTGCCTGGCCTGTACCTGACAATAGTTTTCAGTGGAAATATATCTTCTTTCCGATATCGACCAAAGCCCATCAAGCGATAGAAGCATGGATTCCTCAGCAGGATCTCCAATACAAGGGCCACACTATTGGGATCCCCAAAGCTTTACCATACCACCGGTGCCAGAAGAGAACACACTGGCAAATTCAGATGTCAAAATGTTCGGTGAGTGGCTACTTCACTTCCACAACTTCACACATTGTGCTTCAGACTCATGTGTCATAGAGCCTCCAAAGAAACGCGGAAAGACAACGCCTCACTGGCATGATCTCAAAATCCCACCGCTGCCTACATCTCTTCATAGCCCTACAATACATAATTCCCCTGCCAGCCCCTCTCTCACCCATGGCGCTCCAGACGGCATTTCTACCACCAGGATCTTGGATGAAAATCCCCATCATAATTTCAACATACCGCCAGCCCCTTCTCCTCCCATTGAAGCGCCTTTGCCCAGCAGAACACTCGCTACCCAGGCCATGTACTCCTTAAACCCCCGCCTTGATGCACTCACAATCCCCCCCGCCCTGGAAACATCTACCTCAGAGGTAATCATCATCCCAGACTCTCCGCTTCTGTCAAAAGCGGACAAGGCCTCCTGTGCTGGTTCTCCACCTCCCTGGCATGCCAAATATTCTGCCACAGATTTAAGCATTCTGGACGACAATGCATGTGCCCATCAATACGAATCAGTACAATTTGAATTGAGGATGTCAGGTATGTAGTTGCATGAGCCTTTTCGTCACATCATGCTGAAAATGATCTAGATGAGAAACTCATTGCACATGAGCAAGGGAGGCTTGAATCGGAGGGATTTTTAATTGAGGATGAGTGAGTCATGTCAGGTAAAAATTTTCTCAAACAGGTCACTCAAGCTGAGCTCACAAAATATAGACACGTTGGCTACAAGAATCAAGTACTAGAATTTTCCCAAAACTCGCCACTTCCAATATGAGCCAGACCTCGATGTCTATCTGGTCAAGGCGCTCCATGAATATGAGAATATGTTTGTGGAAGTTGCCACAAAGAGGAGGCGGCTACTACAAGATCGAAAAGGATTGCTGGAGAAGCTAGTGGTACTGAAGGAGAAAAAACAACGGTTAAATATGTAGATGATGCATGTGCAGTAGTCTTGAATATCCCTATATTTGCAACCTTCAACACGAATTCTCCAGCAGCAAACAGGCATCATCAGATGGATGAAGGAATGTGCCTCCAAAGCTCGTCAGAAATTCCCGTCCAGGAGGCTTCAGAATGCTGGACTGGTTCTCATCGTCATCACAAATCCATTCTCAACATTTAATTGAGTCAATAAGTATGCTACAGATAATCGCCTAGCCGTGCATAGTTGCACCTATGAACATCCATGGCTTGATGAACCTTGTCTTGCATGTACCATGCAATGCAGGCTCTATCTCCGGCAACAGGCCTGACCACATGCTCTATAAGCCTTCCAGAAAATGCCAGAACCGTTCCTGGGGAGTACGAAAATGTGATCTTTAGCCTGGGCCATTCAAGGCATAGGTTAGTATAGCTTCTGATGGTCAGCAACATGTTGAGCCATTGAGGAAGGCCATTTCCATCCACATATGGTGGGCTGCTCCAGTTAACCATGCACAAAAGGCTGTTATATATCGAGGGCCAGACTCGTAGAACATTGGCCATTTCTTGTGCTTTATCTTTCTCTGCATGGGCAAAAAGCCGCACCATAGCCTTGCGCCCAAGGACATACATTTCGGGGTGCATGACACTCATAGCTGCAGATAGAAGTGCCTGTACCCCTGCAATTTCCTCCAACCATCTCTGAGACTTGGTATTCCATTGAGCAGGCTTTAGGAGCGTGCCAATCTCAATTTCTCCTGAATACATCTGACATAAATTAGTCATTGGAGTACAGTGGAAGCCACTGTCCTTACATTTCGCCCTTGTTGAAACCAGGCTGGGGAAAGATTGAAAGTGCCACATAAGTCTGCATCTGGTTGAAAGTGACCTTCGTATGTCCTCCATTTTGTGTTACTGTCTCCCCTTCCGATGCTCTTCTTCAGCGTTTTTTGCAGCGTGTGTAGGGATGTCCAGATGGCATTCTTATATCTGATCAGTGAGAGGAGGCGAGCTATCCGGTAATGAACTTCAAACATACCTGATATTCTGTGCTTAATGTGGAGGGCAAATACCATGCAAGGATATATCCTTGCTCGTTCACCAGTATTGCAGGTGCATCCAGCACATTGTATTCGATGGGATGTATATTTGAAGATCCCTCTGAAAGCTGTGCTGCCCTCGCAGCATTGGAGTGCGGTGGATGATCCCGCAGGGGATCAAAGCCACATATGATGACTAGAAAAAGAGACATGTGAATGGGCATTGGATTCCGTGAGATGAGCGCATCCACCTTTGTTTTCCCTGACTCTAGCCAAGGAATTTACCAATCGGTCTGCTTCACAGACCAATTGAGTTGGAATGGTGATGTCTGGCAGAATCTTCGTAGAGGAATTTTGTGGCGATTCTAATTTAGAAGCGAAACGATGCTGCATGTAGGCTGCAAGGTTGTCCATCAACTGGAGATGTAGAAGATTGGATGTGTTAGCCAACTTTTGTTGCATGCGCATGGAGGGAGAGGTTGAAAATTTGCCACAACATAGCTGCATGGCTAAATTTAAGCCCACAGGCATGTTAAAATTGCGACAAAATCACCATATCCTCAGCAACTAATTTTCTTTGGAATGCAGATAAATAAATATGCTTCACATAATGGTGATTTAGACTATGATTAACATTGAAACATGCACATAGCTTTGTTCAACCTTGGAGAGCTCCTGTGTCCTTCTGTGGGTTATCCTCTGAATGTTCCAGTGGGACTGTTGAGCCAGGTGACCTCTCTCACTGGTTCAGAGGATCAGAGATGGCTTTGGAGCTATGTATTACCTCCCACGTTTTCTGGCTTTCAAGGAGAGTGTCCTGCACATCAGGAATACCTGATGTTTCTGGGACTGTTTGTGAAGCTCTGGAGGGGGACTCTTCGCGTTGCACTAGGAAGGGCGATGGAATCTCAGCGGTTGAGGTTTCCAGTAAACGTGGGGTTGCGCCAATTACTGCAGATGCTGGAGGGGGATTTGAGGGTGAAGTCGCCTCCAGCATAATATCTTTTTCCTGTCGAGATAGGGCAGCTTGCTCGGCATGCTCTTCCCTCTCTCCTGCTGGACCCGCGCAATGAATAGTTGCCATACCAAAAGGCGAAACAGAGGACAACCTGTTTAGTTGCACTGCTCTAACATGAAGAGTGCTGTCAGTTGCCACATTAGGGCATGGCACCACACAGGGTGAGGGAAGGGGTGAAGAGTGTGAATCAACTGGAGATTGGAGGGATGTTTCTGGCGTCTTGAGGCACACTGCGCCAGAACTTGTGACGCACAGTATTTCCTCGTATTCTGATTGTCCCTCTGTCTGATATTCTGCTGCTACACCCGATGCAGGAAGGAGAAATGAAGGAGAACACACCCCAGATTGGTGAGACATCTCTGGCATTGTGTGGAGTGCCACGCCAGAACTTGCTTCACTCGGCTGTTCCTCGCATTCTGGCCTTTCTTCAACCTGATCTTCTGCCAGTAGCGGGACCATCCTGTCAGTGCTGGAGGAATTATCAATGGGCAAGCACATGGAAGTTAAGCCTCTAGTAAAAAATACCCAGATATCTTGGACTTCGAGGACTGGTACAGTCATCCCATCTCCTGGGATATGCGAGCTGAAAAGAGGAGATAAAATTGGCTCAGCAGCAGGGAAGCAGCAATACTCTACAGACATTATATTGAGCATCAGTGAGTTATCAACACATGCATCAGCCACGTCAGCTGATGAAGTCGATTGGGTGGCTACACATGGTGGGGAGGGAGCTTGCTCATGAAAATTCCCTGAATCCATTTGGGGTGCAAGGTGGTGCGGATGGCCTACAGATGGTGATGGCATGACAGCACAGTGTGGACTATGCAACCCCGTCCTCGCTTCCTGCAAATCGGCCTGCAAGGAGGTCACCTTTTCCTTTAATCCTGCAATCTCTATCTCCATCCTTTCTTCCAGGCTTGAAAACTTCATTTGCATCTCCCCTTGCCATTCTTGCATGGTCTGATACTCTTCTTCTGAGACTAATCGCTCGCCACGCAGTGTATAGACTGACCCTGAAGATAATTGTGCGGTTGAAGCCACGGAAGGGGTTGCAACATTGCACCACAGGGTCCCCATGGTCTGTATCACCTGGGTGGCATTTGATGATTCTGCAGCAAATTCCACCTTCCCATCATCCCCAAGCTGTATGGCCAATGAAGAGCGAGCAGAACTTCGCTGGTGTGGAGTGTCAGCGGTGGCAGAGCTCTGCCTAGTGTGCTTAGGAGGGGGAGGTGTCACTGAGCGAGGCAGGCGGCATGAAGATGCTCGCGATTTTGATCATCCCCTTCCTTTTCCAGTGGAGTGCTTGCAATGTTTCTTCTGTCTGTGGCATGGGTCACAAGCTACATCCTACTTTGGGGTGCATATCACCCCAAACACAATGCATGTGGAGCAGGCATTAGGTGGCTGAGGGGGTGGCGAAACTTTACTCTGCTTTCGCTTTCGCCTGGAAGGTGTCCCAGAGGATGTAGAAATAAGAGACTGATCGGATTTCTGGCGGGTTGTAATTTGCTGGCCATTGCTCTGGCAAGCAGGATATCTAGAGAGGCTCCATCTGCGTTCGCTACCCTCAGGCTCCCCATCATCATCTGAAATCCTCTCATCCAAAGGTTCATTCTTCACTTGATGGATCCCTGAATTGCCTTGCCTCTCCCTTACCTCCTGGAAGTTCAGGTGAAAGGGTACTTCCACTTCTTCATCATCCAAGTGCTGGACATCAGTTTTTTTGGAATACCAATGATGGCAAGTGAGGATTGCATCATCCAGGTGCACAATCTTTTCCCAGTCAGGCCAACCAGACTGTGTCTCCCAGTAGCATTCGATGGTGATGAGGATGATAGGTATTTCATCTGCTGCCTTGGCCGCCAAGTGGACAATTTTCTGCAAGTTTCCCTTTGTTAGGGACGCAGATGAGCAATGCAAGTTTGTGCACCATTTCTTCTTCAATGCGACCCGTGGCCTGCTTCCAATCCACCCACAGTCCTCGAGGGATGTACATCTCCATAATCTTCCATATTCTTTTGCAGCACAGCACCAGAACCTCTGTTGCAGGGTTTGTGGCCATATCAGATGTCAGAGATGGGTGGTTTAGAGAGATATGGAGGGTCCAGCATCAGCTTTGGCAAGAGAAGGCCTAAGGAAAATTTGTGTATTCCCACGTATATGCTGCTCATCTAGTGAGCTTGACTGTTCGCCCTATTCATTTTCATATCAGATAATTTCACCCACGGAATCAATGTCCTCATTGATCCCACCAAAGGCAGTACCCTGAGATGTTGGATAGCCCTTGACAGCAAGCTCTCCCGCCCCCTGCAGATTGTACACAGGATCCTTGGGAGTTACTGATCATTGCAGTGGCATCAAGCAGATCATCCTCACTAATGACAGATTACACGGGTATTTTTATTCCACTTCCCACTGCCTGGAGAGCACCCACGCTGAATAAATAGTGTCTGCTCATGCACTTCAGAAGCCTAAGCAGGCTCGTTCCATTACCCATGGCATAGCCCAAGTCCTGCCCTTGTATGCAGCAGTATTGCTCACTCAGATAGCGAAGACATGTGTGCGTTTTAAATAGCGGGGCCTCATGCATGTCCCCATAAAGATATTGAGCAGCCCTTCAGAGCAAATTGAGACTCTCTGCGAGCCTGAAAATGTTTATTTGCAACATCAATGAATGAGCACATCACCTTTGCTCTGTTCTGAAGGGGATTTCATAAGCGTATCGAACCTCCCAGCAGGAGCTTTCTATTAATCTGTGAAGACCATAAGGGGCACACACAGGTACCCTAAACATTTTTGCTGGCTCTCTTCTATATACCTGCGGTGCCAGGGAAGACCCGCTCGAACTTGTCGACATTTTCAGCAGACCCTCTCATACATCCCTACACTTTTAGCAGGGGGCCCGCCTCTCGCACACCCCAGCAAGGGGATCTCTGGTATATGGTTAGCACTGCAGCATGCCCTCTAGTATATACCTGCTTTGACAACAGGATCCCGCCTGTGGATAATAAGTCGCTCATATGCCCTCTCATATATATCCGTCATGATAGTGAGAGGCCAGCACATGCATGTTCAGCCCATCAACAGGCTTCTTGTATATACCTGCCGCGCCTGTGATGTGCACACTGGAAAATGTCCACCTCCTTAACAGGCTGTCTTGTGTGTAACTGACATAGAAGGGCCTGGTAGACCATGTGAAACTTCGTAGCAGGTCCTCTCGTATATTTGTGCCATGCTCAGGATGCCAGTGGACCCACCCGAGCACATAGAATAACTCAGCAGGTCCCCTGGTATATAGCCACCATGCTGGAGAGGGGCGTACTTGCACATGGTGGGCAGCTGAATGTCTCAATAGCCCTTCGCGTTTATATCTACCATGTATATGATAGACCTGCTCAAGGGCACAAGCCCTCTAAGTGAGCCTTCTCGTGCATACCTTCCTCAGTAAGTCCTCTTGTACATATCCGCCACACCATGAAGGGCCTCTCCCTGCATACTGAACATCCTCATGGACCCTCCTGTGCAACCCCTCATGGTAGAGAGAGGCCTGCTTGTGTGAGAGGACCACCTTAGCAGGCCATCCTGTATATACCCGCCATGCCAGGGAGGGCCTCCCCATGCATACAAAGCACCCTCATGAGCCCTCTCATGCATAACCCTCATGGTAGAGAGGGGTCTGCCCGCGTGTGAGGACCACCTGAGCAAGCCCCCCGTATATACCTGCCACACCAAGAAGGGCCTCCCCATGCATACTGAGAATCCTCGTGGGCCCCCTCGTATATAACTGTCATGGTAGCAAGGGGCCTGCCAATGAGGTCCACCTTAGCAGGCCACCCTGTGAATACCTGCCATGCCAGGAAGGGCCTCCCCATGCATAGTGAGAATCCTCATGTGCCCTCTCATGTACACCCATCGTGATAGTGAGGGGCCTGCCCGTGTGCAAGGACCACCTGAGCAGGCCCCCCTGTAAATACCTGCCACACCAGGGAGGGCCTCCCCATGCATATTTAGAATCTTTGTGAGCTCCTTTGTGTATAACCATCATGGTAGCGAGGGGCCTACACATGTGTGAGGACCACCTTAGCAGGCCCCTCCATAAATACCTGCCACACCAGGGAGGGCCTCCCTGTGCATATTGAGAATCCTCGAGGGCCCCATCATGTACACCTGTCATGGTAGCAAGGAGCCTGCCTGTGTGAGGACCACCTTAGCAGGCCACCCCATGTATATCTGTCACACCAGGAAGGGCCTCCCTGTGCATACCAAGCACGCTCGTGGGCCCTCTTGTACATACCTCTCATGGTAGATAAGGGCCTGCCCGTGTGAGGACCACCTTAGCAGGCCAGCCTTGCAAAAGGGTGACCATGCATATTGTGAGATTGTCAAGTTGGGGTGTCTGTGTACATCATGAAAATTTGACTACATTGTGTGGATCACCAACCTCCCCATCTCCTCTGGATTTGATTCCTTGCTGGTCATGGTCAACCATGGGCTTACAAAGGGGGTAATTCTCATTCCTTGCACTAAAACCATTGATGCAGCGGGAGTAGCACAGCTCTTTTTCCATCACGTATTCAAAAGGTTCAGTCTCCACGATTCCATCATCTTTGATCGTGGTCCACAGTTTGCATCCACCTTTGCTCGAGAGCTTGCCTGCCTCCTACATCAGCAAATCACTTGGTTC
>JBBPLV010000481.1:0-18655 GCA_038089975.1 Boletellus ananiceps | reverse complement strand
TTGTACCATCACCAGTGACGGCAACAATCTCTCCCAGGGAGCGCAGCTTTTCGACGAGAATCTTCTTGTCTTCAGGGGAGGAGCGAGCAAGGACCTGCAGTCTAGGCACGACATCGAGCATCTCCGCATCGTTCAACTGCCGAAATATCGGTCCTTCCATAATGATGCCGCCAGCCGTAAAGATCCCGCATTGGGAAGCGATAGAGCGGGCAGTGAGGACGTTATCACCGGTGCACATTTTGACAGTGACACCAGCCTTCTGGCAATCTGCAACAGCCTTCCGAACCCCCTCGCGCAGGGGGTCTTCTATGCCCACAATACTAACGAGAGTGAGCTCGCGAGCAAGGTCTTCATAACGTATCTGAGTAACGGTCAGTAAGCGAAGAGGACGGGAGTGATCAGCATACATCTCCGTCCATATCCCGATGCCATCCTGGTGGAGGCCAGGTGGGAAAGTCACGGTAACAAATAGCGACAGTTCGGAGTGATTGATTGGCATAAAATATGATTGTGCGGGAGACATTGACTTCAGCGTACGCGTCGATATCTGCAGTCTCCACAATGGCATTTTCATCACTGGCCAGACTCGCGTTTGGTGAAACAACAACGTGGCGAACGCACAGCTTCGTGAGGATCTCACTAGCTCCCTTTACATATAGTCGATGGCTACCATTCTCCAGCTTGACTACGACGCCCATGGCTTTGCGTTCGCTCGAGAAAGGAAACATTTGAACAATGTCGGCCGCATCGCGTACTTCCTTGTGGCTGGGCCAGTGAAATTGCTTGGCGAAGTTTAGAAGCGCTATCTCTGTCTTGCTGCCAATGAAGGTAACTTGGTTAGACACGGGATCTACATCTTCAAAAGCAGTCGAGTTGACGGCGATAGCTGCATTAAAGAGCTTGCGGAGCTGGGGTGAAAGGACAGTACTGATTTGGCTCTGATCAACAGAAAAATCCCGGCTGTGTTCCGAAAACGCGGAGTCGGTACTGGTTCGAGAGGGATGCTCGTCGGAGGATTTGGACCGTTCGTCTCGTGCGAACTTTGCATGGACACCGATGGATCCCGCAACGACCGTCATAGAGTTTTGGTAGCAAATGCGAGCGCAAGTGTGACAGCAAGAGGAAGACCTTGGTGAGCGTCAGTTCAAATCTCAGTGGCACAATTATTGGACTCGCCTTCGGGCACAGCAACCACTACTAGAGTGACGGAGATGATGAGAATCTGTACGAACGCCATGCCCTTTTGATTTGCGTTTCTTGTCCCGCTCAAAGTCAGACATTAGAAGACAAACCCGGAAAAAAGGACTGACCTCGAAGGGTTACCCGTACCCAGCTGAACGAAAAAGCGAATCATAAGAGCGCTGAACAGAACAAGGCCTGCTACGCTCCCAGCTTTAGCGATCAGTTCCGCGAGAGCATTTAGCTTGAGTTGCAACGGGGTATTCTCAGTATCGGTACGCAAGGCTGATACAAAGTGAGCCATTTCAAAGGGGGAAGAGGAATTGGGATCGTCTCACCCATCATGATTCGACCATTAAAGCTTTTCGTTCCGACTGCAACGACAACATACCTTCCAACACCTTCCAGTACCTTGCTACCGCTGATGACAAAACAATCGATATGTGACGGGCTGGGCAATGCATGCATCGAGTGCCCTCCGATGGTGCCATCGTCTCCAGGATGCACGCTGTCCCGTGCGTTCTTCAGCTCCAGGCAGACTGAATACGGTGCCTTTTTTATGGCATCCGCTTCGCCGGTAGCCGCTGATTCGTCGCACTTGACGTTGTGCCCGGAGAGGAAGATTCCGTCGCAGGGGATCACTTCACCCGGTTCCAGTAATGCAATGTCGCCAACCACGACCTCCTACGAGACATACATGTCTCAAAAAAAAAAAAAAAAAGAGCGCCCAGCCGCGTGGGACGTACTTTGATGTCGACAAGACGCTCTGTGCCGCCACGAATGACTTTGACGGTGCGCTCCTCCTTTTTTTGATTGAGTGCTTCAAACTGACGTTCTTTCTGCCAGTCATTGAGGGAACCCACGACGACCTGTGACTGTGGATGCGAGGCAAGGCAGACGAAACAAGGAGACGACTTACGACGATGAGAATAGCGATGATGATTGCGACGCCTTCGACCCAGTCGACGGGCGGTTCGCCAGCAGGACGTGTGGTGCCAAAGTCCTGAAACAAGCCAAGTGCCAATGATACTACGGCGGCTATGGATAACAAGACCTAGGAGCGAATATGAAAGAGCAGGCCGTCCAGAGGGAGGGCGTCGACGTACTAAAACCTTGTCCTTGAGGGCAAGCCACATGAGGCCAAGGAGAGAGGTGGTCGGGCGGTGTGGCAGAATGTTTTCTCCATAAACCGCTTTGCGGTCTGCCAACGAAGCAGAGTGAGGGCCCGATGTTACACGCATGTGACCATCGTGCGCGGTTGAAGACTGGGCGCCGTCTGGGAGAGTGGCGAGGGGTATGCTTACAGGACGGTCGTGCCTTTGGGAGGCACCTTCCCCTGCACCGGGGTTAGAGAGTGGTGGGCCACCGCCATGGTCGGGATCGAGAAGCAAGCCACGGGAGGGGTCACTGCCGAGGCCGTCGAGGATGGCAGAGACACCGCCGAGAGCTTGGAGTGCGTGCAAGTCCTTTGGATCCAAAAGACTTGCGAGCTGATACGGGTCAAACGCGAACGGACCGAGGTCAGGTGGGGGTTCCTGGGAAGGAGGACTGGGGAGATGTAGCTCGGGGCGCGTCTCACGCTGGCTGTGGGTGGAGGGGAGGGGGCTGTCGTGACTGGGAAGCTTGTTTGGATCGGAGAGCGGGGGTGTGTGAGAGGCGAGGGTGAGGCTGGTGGCATCCGACTTAGGACGACGGATGCCGAACGGAGGTGCGTGATCTCCCTCGGTTTCGTCGCTGGAGCTGTGGTCATCGTGCGAGCTAGCAAAGGTGGTTGTGCTACCGTGCAGCCTACGATGGGCGGTCCTGTCGATGGCCGAGGGACTGAGGAGCTGGAGGGACGTCAGACCGGAGCGTTCATCGGGCTTGTTGTCCCTGAGGGCGAGGGTGGTCGCGAAGTGGACGGAGGACTGGGTGGAGAGCGTCGGGGACGGGGGGTGGTTGGAGGAGGCGTCGTTGGAGGAGACAAAGGTAAGGGAGGGGGAGGGGGAGCGGGGGATGTCGAGCGAGGACGGGCGGAGGGAAGAGGGGTCGAAGTGCGGGGAGCGGGGCGGGAGGGGGGGGGGGAGGAGAGAGGGGGAAGGGGGGAGGGAGGAGAGGGGGGGGAAAGAGGCGGGGGAAGGGGGGGGGGGAGGATATATAGACGACATACACCTCGCCTCTAACGAGCTACGTAGAACGTTCCATTGGAAAACACAGCCTCTTTCCCGATGGACTCCCAAAGGCACCCACGCACCAAACCAGTTCGCGTGCTCATGTCCCGCACGACCCCTCCCGCGTCCGCGTCCGTGTCCGTGTCCGGTCCTGGCCTGTCCTCCCCGCCCACCCGTGTCGTGTCGTGTCGACCAACCTCTACACCTCCCAATTTGGGTCGCAGATCATCGGGTCCCGATTGGTTTCTACGCCATCCCCACCCACTCCTCGCCCTCGTACCGTGTACGATTATGTACCTCGGGTGCATGCTCCCCACGTCCAGCCTTACATTTCCGCAGCTTCGTCCCCGACAGATACGCCATGTTGCGTCCTCCTGTCCTATCGCGTGTCTTTGAGTTGTCGCGCTTGATGGCGCTTGGCTCCCGTCCAGCCCAGTGACGCTTGGTTCCGCAGCCTCATCGGCCCTTGTTCCGGCGTATGCATGCCCTGGCTGCGTATTCCAGTTCTGCAGCACACACATCATGCCCGATGGCCCTCGAACCAGCTCGTAATCCCGCGCGGTCATAGTCCGACCGAGCCACCCGCCTGTCCCCGCACGGGCGTGGCGCTGCGCGGACTTGACCGGCGCGAGGCACGACCACCCTTCTTTCTCGTATGTGTCTCCTGTCATTCAGGCTGCATCACCCGATGGGAGGCTTCCCGTCCAGAATCTCCATCATTCCTTCCACTTGTGATCGCTTGTGGTCGGCCCCATGCCTTGTGGGCGTGTCTGCTCATGTTAGCCACTCCAACTGTCCTTCGTAGCCATCGTGCTTGCCTCCATCGACCTCACGTAGCCTTGGCGACTTGGCCGACTCGGAATTGGCATCACAACTCAGATGCCATAAAGGGCAGGTCTTGCAATCTGCCGCCGTTCCACATAGAACATTCCAACTGCACGAAACAAGTCTATATTTGTGCCAAACACGCCCTTTGGTTATATATCATTTGGCGGGTCATTCCCTTTATCACTGCCGAAATAGATCTGACCTTCGTCACCCTACCACCCATCGTACCCCGCTCCATCCCTCAGGCTCGTCGAGCCAATTCCGTTGGTCCAAAGGTTTCCAGCTCAAACCGTCTCCATCTCGGTGGAGGTAGAGGGCTCCATATGAAACCCCATCATGGAGCCTATTCAGCTGCTCTCAATCAAGGGTTGTGCAACAAGACGACCCCCTTATCGTGGAGATCATGGATAAACAGATCCATGTTCTTCCTGACGGTGCCCTAGTACACATCAAACGAGGACTTCCCTTGGACGACCACACTGCTCACGCTAAGCGCCTTTTGGTAACCCCATCTCACACCCTAAATCAGCTGTCACCCTCAGTTCCGCCCGACAAAAGAATCCTTACCAATCTCCATAGGAGCCAAATCAATCGAGGCTATGTATGACTACCAATCACAACGCTCTTCCACCAGCCGAGTGGATTCTCCCATCAGGGATTGGGGCGCACGGCGAGTCGCATAAGCTACCTCTTTAGTCGATATTGTACGAGTCAGAGCTGGCCGTCACCAAAACATGCCGTTTATCGTCATCCAGCCCGGGACGTGGCGGCCACTGGCGCCGCCACAACTGGTGCCCACCGCGCGACGTGCAGCGCCAAGAAAGTGCGGTATTCGCCCCCGGCGGGCGTGTGTCTACGACCGTCCTGACGCAAGTAGGCTTGTCAGCGAAACCAGTGCTCGCATCCCTGCTCACCTGCGGCGTTCCGGACCCAGGCATGCGGGCGTATCCCATCGGGCGGATCTTGATGCGCAAGCAGAAGAAGTCGCTCAACGCTAACGGCCGATGCTAATACGTGTGCTTGCGCTGGCCCACGTATGACGACAAGGATTGGACGCCGCGCGCACGCGCACAGTGACTTACACACACATCCCTGGCTAGTGGGCAGCTTTGAGGTGATCGTGTGCTGCGACTCGCCAAGCGTACACAGCCTAAATGGCGATCAACGATGGTCCACGAGAATACT
This sequence comes from Boletellus ananiceps, assembly GCA_038089975.1. Classification (NCBI taxonomy): domain Eukaryota; kingdom Fungi; phylum Basidiomycota; class Agaricomycetes; order Boletales; family Boletaceae; genus Boletellus; species Boletellus ananiceps. Next base: position 13,313 of record JBBPLV010000481.1, on the reverse strand, counting down.
GGACGCCTCGCGGAACGCCATTCGCTCTGACGAGTGCGATAACGAACGGGCAACGAGGGTGCATCAAATGTGTGCAACGTTGGACGCAGAACGAGAACCCCACTTTGCAAAGAACGCTGTCGTGCGACAGCACGTGCAGAGACCAACCACTCGGCAATTTAGTGGGGCACGGCTGCAGTGAGGTCAGCATCTGTTAGTATTGTATTATTAGAAATCCAGACAAGAGACAAGGAACGGTTGGGACGGACACCGCCGCCATGTGCGACTATGCCGCCCCCGTTGAAAGTTCCATTGGAAGCCTTCCACAGAAACTTAGAATCAGAAAGGGTACGCCGCGGACAAGGAGCCCGAAGACGCGTCTACCAGTGGCGGCTCGAACCGAACCAGTTTCAAAGGGAGAGGGGGAGAGGGACCCGACAAGCATGGAACAGTTCCGATAGCACCGTGGCCACACAGCTAGAGAACGTCCATCTTGGCCGGCAGTGCCGCAGCATGTGCTTGGACAGAGATCAACGTGGAGGCTTTGGCATCCTCACTTCCTAGTAGGAGGGGAACGATCTGATCGAGAGAAACTGAGGCCCAGCGGACGAGGATCGCTGCTGGAGGCATAGTAATACCGACCGGTCAACGTCACAGCTCGGGTCCCGCTGTGCTGAACCCTGTGGAAAGCCTGCTACGCATAGTATGAGTATAAGCAATCAATGTGCGATCATCACATCCACTGAACGGAATGCACCAAAATGCGCGTGTGGCTCACTAACGACGCCAAGGGTTGCACTTCCATTGCATTCCCCACACAAGACACGACCTGATGTCATTTCCTGCAAGCAAATGTCTGCACGTTTTCTACACATGGTGGCCAGAAGAATTTCTAAAGGAAAAAGTGACGCAAAAATTGTGTAATATCCTCTCGTCTATCGTTTCGAGAAGCCAACTCGTCATAAAAACTTGCGTAAAAAAGGAATAATCATATAGAAGAGCCAGCGAATAGATAGACTGGACGAACGGCGGCGGGATGTATGTAATATCATCGTCTGCGTTAATCCCTGAATATTCGAAAGTCACACCTTCTCTAAAGCTTCATGGTGTTGGGCTTACCACCTGCGGGGTAGGTACTCGCCCGTTCACCACGTCGCTTCCTGGCTCCTCGTCCTTTCTTTGCGTGAGTTCTGCTTGACCTTCTTTGTCTACGGTGCCTTGTTTCAGCCGGCTCATTTCCCTGATAAAGCTGGACCCCCAAAACGCCGCGGAATACTTGTTGACGTATTTGAACAGCTTGCGGTGATTCTCGGCGCGTGTCTCAGCATCCATCGTGACAGCTTCATGAATAGCGTCCGCGACTTGTTGCGAATCCCACGGGTTGACGACAATCGACCCATTAAGACTCTGAGCAGCTCCCGCAAATTCGGAAATGATCATAACACCCTGGCGAGCCTGTTGGCAAGCAATGTATTCATATGACACCTACGTGGCGTCGACGTCAGTCAACGTTGCAGCGAAGTCACAGACCCTTACGAGGTTCATTCCATCCCTGGTAGAAGAGACAAGGCAAACGTCACTGACGGCGTAGAGGGCACAAAGCTCATCAAACGCCAAGCTCTTGTGCATGAAATGAATGGGCATGAACTCCACTGTCCCAAAACGGCCGTTGATACGTCCAACCAGCTCATTCACCGTCGATCGCAAGTTCTGATATTCCTCGACGTCTTGGCGGGATGGAACGGCAAGTTGCACCAACACAACCTGCATCGATGTTAATGTCACCACGATCCCGGGCATGGGCGAATTGGCACCTTTCCGATCCACTCCGGATGCTGCGTGAGGAAGAGCTCGAGCGCGTGCAACTTCTGGGGGACACCCTTGATGTAGTCGAGGCGGTCAACGCCGACGATGAGCTTTACCCCCGCAAACCGCTGCTCTAGCTGCGCAATGCGCGACCTCACCGAGCCTTTCTTCAAGTTCTATTCCAACCACTTAGCGAGGCATCCAACACGGCGTGTACAAACTCCCACCTCAATAAAGGAGCCGGGTTCGATGCCGATGGGGAAGGTGCCGACATGTGCCAAGCGCCCCTCGAATTCAACGCCGTTGGGCATTGTGGGCAAGCCGAGTATGCGCGTGCATGAAGACAAGAAATGGCGTGCATAGTCATACGTATGAAACCCGATGAGGTCGCTAAAGAGTATGCCGAGGAGAATCTCGCGGCGAACAGGAAGGATGCTGTGGAGTGTGTCAGCATACCCGACTCGGACACTACTAGACGCGCACCGATAAATCTCGCTGCTCGGGAATGGTGTGTGCAAGAAAAAGCCAATCTTGACGCCGGGAATCTTCTCCGTATTGGTAGAGAAGCTCTCTTCGAAGCCTTCCGTGATCTTGGACAGCTCTCGTTTCTGCCAGTCCCCGCTCGCCGAGCCGTCGACAAGCCCCCGGAGGATCATAGGAAGGAGCATGAGGTGGTAATCTTGCACCCACACCATCGCACCAGGGGTAATCTGTGAGCGGACGACTTTTGCAAACTGCAGATTAGCTTGGCGGTAGCCCATCCAATTTTCCTCTTCGAAATTCATCTCTCCGGGGTGGTAGTGGAAAAGTGGCCATAAGATGGAGTTGGAAACACCATTATAATGGCGGTCAGCAACGTCATCGTCGACGTAGACAGCATGGCAAGAGTATTCGTCCAGGAGCCGCTTGGAGACGTGCGCACGATCTTTGGGAGGGATGAAGAACCCCGGCCAACCAATCCACGTAAAGTTCAACGACTTTTTGAAGCCGGAGAGGGCGGACACAAGTCCGCCAGAGGACATCTTGAAGTGGTATTCGCCAGAAGCATCCTTGGTGATTGTGACAGGAAGCCGGTTGGAGACGACGATGAGATGGGTTCCTTGACCAAAGTCCATGTCGGCGAGACTGGAGTCGGAGGACAGATGAGGGCAGAGTGAAGATGGCATGACGCGACAAACTCGGGATTATAAGAGCTACGAGTTGGAGCAGGAGCACACAGAAATCATGCAGGAGAACCGGATTAGGGATCGGGGAGATTAGTATCAGATCCGGCTGGAGCTCAGAGTAAGTGATCCGCAAACAAGGCTGACGAACGTGCCAGCAGCACCTGGGCGTTTTCTTGTACGCGCTCCCAACTCGAACCGAACGCGGTCGACTCAGCCGCGTCCACTCAGTGTGACCTCCCCTGGCACCGCCAACGTCCCAGCGCCTCCCGAGCCGCTACTTCGCTTGGCATCACCAACGCATTACGAGAAAGAGCGGTTCAGCTGGGCTTGATGTAGACCCGGAGCTTCCCATCGGCTCGCTCTCCCAGACGCCAATCACACAATCTCAGATGCCGAATGCTTTGCATTACATATAGTGCACGACAGGGATGGTACTAGGCATACACGTCGCGATCAGTCGAAGAGCCCGAAGCCCTGCATAGTCACTCAGTCACGGCATACCGACGTCGTGGAATTTGGCTTACCATGTCCTCGTCAGATTCCTCCTTCTCCTCAGCCTTCTCTTCAGCCTTCGACTCCTCGGCAGCAGGAGCGGGCGCAGCAGACTCTGCAGCGACAGGAATGGCAGCAGCAAATGCTTCAGGGTTTTCCAAGTATTCTTTGGCCTAGATGGTGAGCGTTAGGAGAATGCTCATTCGACACGAACAAAAGTCAGCGACAAAATGGAAGAATGCATCGTGAGGTTCAGCATTTTCAGTGTGATAATGTGATAGGAACATCACAAAATGTGGGTAAATAATATCGAACTGACCTTCTCCGAGCCCTCAAAGGTGTAATCTGTGGCCAAGGAAACAGCAATGAGATTCTTGTATGAGTTGACAAGCGAATGGAGGACGGAGACAATCGTTGGGAAGTGAAGAGCAAGTGAAATGGATGCGATTGTCTTGATTCCAGACGAAAATCGGTCGAGAAGCTCCTTCTCGTCGACGTCCAGGACCGAGGGAGCGAAAACATTTCCGGAGTCATAAATCTGAACTACAGTCATGCCGTAGGTGAAGGGGGAGATGTTGAGCATGTTCAAGAGGGTGGCCTCGGATTGCCCGACACGGGTGCCGGCAGTGACAACTTGAACATCTGATACAATTTCAATCGTGCCACGAGCGATCTTTGTGGGAATTCCAAGGGCCTGGAAGAAAGAAGTCTTTCCAGGTTCCATACCAGTGTTGCCAGCAGGAACGAGAACGTCCTTGGGGGCATAGGCGCCAGCGCGAGCAGGGGCGGCGACTTTGTTGGCGACGATAACCTCACGAACTTCCTTGAGATCAGAGGCAGTAAACACAAAGCCGATGTTTCCCCTGACGTGCGGAAGGAGCCTTTCGAGCTGGGGGGACTCGGAGAGGATGGAACGGAGGGCGCGGCGGACCATTGTATTCTTTCCCATCAAGACGATACCCTTTCCACGAAGAGCGGTGCGAATCTGGTGCATCTGGTTGGAACCGACATTGTCGATGTTCACGACAAATATGGAAGCTAGACGATGGGGTCACCAAATCGATGAGTGGATGGTGCTACAGCACGCACGATACTTGGCGATGAGGTCCTTCAACTTTGAAAAGTAGAGCTCTTTTTGTGCACGAGTAACACCCATTGTTCTATGTAGCTACTAGACACGCTGCTAAGGGTTTGAATGGCAGCGCTTGGTGCGCACAGGACTCACATTGTTGATATGCAGGTGATTTTGAGCGGATAACTAGTGCCTCCCGATTGACCTCTGTAGAGATCAGTGAGAGAAACGAGCCACTATGAGAAGCCAACAGACGCGTACCAGAGGTGCCAACGGATTTTTCAAGGCGACTGGTCAGGGATGTGATATTGGTCACGTCAATTGGAACAAAGTTTGGCTTCCACGACGGTCGGGAGTTTCCGTGTTAGTTCTTGGAGTAAGGTTTATTCTCCGCCGGGATCCGCCGACTATTTGAGACACGTGACTCTGTTGTCTTGTGTGTTCTCGTCCGGATGAAATGGCATGTTGCGATGGTGTCTGTCGACCGTCCGAACTGTTGGCGGTCATGACACCAGCCCAAGGCAAGTGTCGCGACATCCCCTGTCTTGATTTTCTCCTAACCATATTCCAGGTCACCTTGCTTCTTCTGCTCTCAAGCTTTACGACTCTCAAGACCCCGGTCGTGTTTCACGCACGCTGGCCCGGCGGTTCCTATGGTTGACTTGGCCGAGGGGTCGGATACCCCAGTTCTCGCTTCATCGTGTGCACAGTTTCACTTCCCTTCCCCTCGGGGCGCGCCATCTTTACCCTCGAGGTCTTCTGCAAACCTCGAACATCGTGACCATTGTAGGGGTTCACGCTCTCGAACCAGTGACTATGCTATCGATGCCTTGAGGCGGTATCTATCCCTGGATAATGCTACATCAGACTATCCTGTTGTTTGTTCTACGACCACTCTTCGCTCCCTTTACTACCGTGCAAAGTCAAGAGACCAACTTGGGATGCTGGATTCCAAGATGCTCACCCTTCTCATAGGCTTGTTTGGATCGTTGTCCGTTGATCTTCCCCCATCCTTTGCATATAGAGTCCCTCTGGCCTTCCGTCTCTCGCAGGTGTCTACACGTAGGACCCACTGGCCTTTCATCCTGAAAGTCGGCAAGTACAAGTCAGAAAGGGGCATGTCCCTCAACGATTCCGATCGGTTTTGGTTGATGCGTGCCGAACTCGCGGTTGCCCGAGCTAGTTCACCTCTAGAACGTAGGTCCCTCTTTCCTATATTCTATCAAGCACTGCATATAAACCCTACAGCTCTTTCGAGTGATGCTTGCAGCGCCGTATTCCGTGCACGTGTACACTACCACGTCATTCGTCGACATTCCCGTCATCCCGAAGTACATGCCTCCTACCTTGAGGCGCTTCTAGCCATTCGGGGCCCGCGTCTTCTTGATCTTGCTGCTCGCGATCTCTCTTTCCTTTTGCGCACTCATCGCATGTGTCACCCTTGGCTACAACGTCTGCTCTATCGTCTAGTCATCCATCATGGGGGTTTGTTGTCAACTCGATCACAAGAGGCTATCCTTGCCGCGCTTTGGAATCGTACTCGTCGAGGAGACGATAAGACCTTTGACCTCATCCCTGAAAATGGCCTATCAGAGATAAATTTGGACTCAAACGATTGCAATTTGGATGTCAGATCAGTCGCTCGTTCCATCTCTGCTGCTATGTTTGGTCACGTTTCCAGCGACAAACCTGTGAATGTGTCTGGTCACCTTGTTTCCGTTTTTTGTCCGGCGCATGCACTTCCTCTGCGCTGGGGCTCGCTGCTCTTGCTCTCCATCTTCAACTCTTCTGAGATATTGGGCTTTAGCGGAATGCACTGGACGAGCGATCAGGCAATGCCTCATGTAACGTCGTGCTGGCGAATTATTTTTGGCCTCGCCACCGTAGAGAAAATGATACAAGAACCGTCTTCACCATCCGAAATGCAAGCTGCCTCCACGAAGGAATTCTCCGAAACAGCACGCACTTTGTACCGGCAGTGGTCATCAATTCTGGGATCATGCTCGATTCCCAGAAATCTTGCATGTGCTGTTTCCACGTCCTTTCTTAAGATAGCGGGCGTTCTCGCGGACGCGACTCTATTTTTCGATTGCCGGGACCTATACCGAATAGAGAATAATCTGCAGTGCCCCCAAAAGTCAGTGTCCAGACTCTTTGCTGCTTATTACATTGCAGCGGTAGTGCGCATCCAGGGTCTCCTCCCCGACGTGGTGTTCGCGGCTTTGGAGGCTTTCTCTACCGACCCAAGGCAACGATGTCAGTTCCTGTCCTCTGCCGTGGAAATTCTTGCATCCATGGATGCCCATCTTGCCTATAGACTCCACGCTGTCGCGCAAGGAGAGGGAATGGAACTTGGCGCTACAGTAACCTATACCCTTGCTATGTCTCTTGCTCACCGTGGGTTGCTCCGCCAAGCTATCCTCTTTCTCAGTTACGGTCATTTTTCTCAGGAAGAACGAGGAATTCTACTCTCCAAGATCGCGCAGAGTCTGAGAGGGAACCCACGAATTCGCTATCCCCCAAGTGTCTTTATTGCCATCGCTAATGAAGTTGTGGCACTGTACCGGTCGCATGTTCCCCCTGAGCACTTTCGAGGGCATCTCGAGCAACTGTTTGTGGTCTTATCTCAACATGGCAGAGGCAGTCAGCTACTTCCTGTGGTGTTATCCATCTTTAGAAGGTCGCCCGGTTTCCTTCAGTCGCGATTCTTTGACCGGTATTGCCGTGCGCTGGTACGGCACAGGCAAATTTCCACTGCTGGCCAATTCTTGGATGTTGTCATTGCTGCAGAGCCCAAACTTGTACGATCTCTTCGTATTCTCAAAGGTCGGATCGCAGTGCGAACTAGGGCATCCCGGGTGTTCAAACGTACTCCTCTCCGTCGCTCAATGTCGCTCAAACTGTCTTCCCGCCTGCGCCACTGTCTGCATAGTGGGCCTCCGCTTGAGCGTTCGCTCCGAGAGCTTCTGAGATCGGGACGTGTTCTTGCCGCCAAACACATTTTTGCCTGCGCGGTAGCCACGGTTCCCTCTAGCCGACATACTGCTTTGGGAAACATCCTGCTCCACGGGGTATCTCTTCAACCTGCGCCACGTAATGGGAGACGTGTGCGCAAGGCGCTTGCACTGTTGGAGGATCTTGTTCAGAAGCATGGTTTTCGACCCGATCGGACGACGGCCAACATACTGATCAAGGTTATGATCGGCTGGCGGTCTGCGTTTGACTCCTCTCGGCTCCGTGGCTTGTTTGATCAACTCGTCCGGGGTGGGCACCCCGCTGCAGAGTACTCTCCCCTGCATCCGCCATTTGGCACACGACAGACGCAGTTCTCTGGTTCGTCCAGCCTTTCAAAGCTCCCGTCGCATGTTTCGTTCGAGAAACATGCGAGGCCGTTATTCAAGATGTTCATCAAGGCGTTCTATTCCTGTAATGATGTGGAGGCTGCGAGGAAGGTGGTGGGGATACTCAAAGTGGAGGAACACAAGAATGCGGTAGCGAATGAAGCGAGGCGAAGGGTAAGATCGAGAGGCAGGATCAAGGCAGCTCAGAAGAGTATAACTACGCCAAGGCCCAGTGTACCTTAGTTCGACGCGTTTGCTTACGAGTCTGTTCGATCTATTCGAGCGAGGTCAAACTTTGTGTGTGCATGACCTTTGAGAACTTTAACGTCTGTTTCCCTCTTTTACCACGAGTTCCCGTTTGGATCGGGTTCGGACTGCCCAAGTTGAAGCGTTCCCGGACCGTCTACGTCTGCCTCTGCTGCGAGACCCACAGTGCAATTACAGACAGCTCCACGTCTCGATCGAATGACGCCAACCTGATGACGGTACGCCCGGAATACCCATTTGCTCAAACTGATCACGGTGCGAGGCGCCTACACCTACTTGAATCCCCGTACTCGACGCTGCTTGTGGAAGATGGGAGCGCGCGTATAGACACGCCAGGTCGGTCCCACCAGCGTTAATGCTCGAGTACGTGGCTTGGCACGTTGCCCCTGTCGCAGTTTATTGTCGCCGAAACCCAAACCATATGCCCTGCCAAGAATTTTGAGGGGTGCATTTATTAATATTTATTTTACCGCAGACTTGGATGTCCTTCCAATGTGTCCAACGCGGTGCTCGCCGACGACGGTGCGGAGACCACACTCACCAGAATCGCCGTCGTTGATCAGACGCGATCCCAGCCGCGTCCGCGCAGAATCCGACGCCCGTCGTACAAGATGCTCCAGAACGCACAGCTGGCTTGTCTGTGGAAGCGCCGTCGCAGCCTCCCCCCGCTGCGGCGGCCCCGGGCGATGACCAGGGTCGAGGTCGTCGTCCCGACTCTGCGCCAGCTCGACGCCCGCCGCGAACGCGCCAGGGTCCACTCCCAGCGGCGTCCTTCGCCATCGCACATCAAGGCGGAAGAGGAAGACACACAGACGCACTTTCTCCTCCAGGTAGCGCCGTCGTTCCTTTGTCGTGTGCGCGTTCACACCGCGCGTTATTTTTAGGCCAGGATCAAGGCAGAAGAAGTCAAATCCGAAAACGCCACATCAGAAAACATGGCCACCCAGGATCGGCTAGCAACGCTAGGCCACGAGGCTTTTGAGATCAGGATCCCCCGAGACATCCTCGAGGTGACCACGACCAGAACTCTCTTGGCGCGCATATGGGGTGGCTGCATGCGGTACACCTTCCCCAAGATCGGAAAACAGTTCACCCACGGACTCGACGACTTTATGTATGCCAATCTTTCGTACGATCCGCACGCCCCTCGCTGGCCCGGATCCCCAGGCTTGAGCTTCGGGTTCAGAGACGATGGCCAGGAATGGCCCAAAATCATGCGCCTCATCGTGCGCTTGGGGCCCAACGTTTGGCAGTACATGGGTCAGTACAAACTGACGGCGGCCCCTCCGCTCACGCCCAACGAGTGGCGTGCGCAATCGCTCCAGGTGAACACTCGATTCCTGCTCTCCGAGACGACCGAGATCTCACCGAAACACGCAAACCGTTTCCAGGTCAAGCGAAGGTGGGCCCACAAGCTTTCAGCGGCAAAGCTTGGCAGCGGCGTGAAAGCAAAGATCGCTCTCCGGGAACGTCTGGGCCGTGACCCAACAGCCCGAGAGCTCACGATCGCTCTGCGATCCAGGGTCCAATTTGATGCGAGTCCGAAAGAGATTCTCCAGGCGTACGACGAGGGTCGAGCGGTGCGTGCTTTTGTCTGTTTGCCCTTTGGAGGGTGAGAGGTGACCGTCAAAGCCTAGGTGGTCTATGTATGGTATATGAAGTGCGTCGGTTACGACGCGGATTTTCAGCAAAGGATTGTGGCTGGCTCCCGTGGTTACTCCCCACATTGCCCGGTGCCCGGCAGTCCGTGTAGTTGAAACGGAATGGTTTCCTCTCAGGGGGGTTTTGACTATGCCATTGCTCGGTCGATAGGTCGTCACGTTTGTTCAGCTCATTGAATAAAACTACGACTCGAGGTCGGTGCAAACTCGACTGGTTCCGCAAATGCCATTAAACGCAATCATGGCGTTCCGAGATCTAAATACACATACTTAGGGAGACAACAGAAATCCACGGGGCCTGCCTCTATAGGCTTACAACATCCGGCATGCTCGGATCCTCGAGACCCAGCATGGCTACTTTATCCTGCAAAGTGTGAGGCTCGACATCTCCAATTTTTGTACTATCCGATCCCGAGTCCAGCATCGAGGACGAGCCAACGGTCGTGCTCTCCGCCTCGCTGCTCTCACTGGTTGGGCTTGGCCGCGGTGGACTCTCGTGACCGGGCTGGCACGTCGTGCTGTCGGTCTTGACAACCGGGACAACCGCTAGCTTCGCCTGCAGCTCTCCACCCATTCCCTTCTCGTCGTCTTCCTCCTCCTCCTCCTCGATGCTGTCCGAACGGGTGATCTTGCCGGGAGGCTCGATTTTGCGCAGCGCCACTTGACGTTCGTCGGCCTCGCTGGGAAACGCCACCCCCATCCTGCGCGCGAGCTTGCGCTCCCGGATCTTCGCCAGACTCAAGCGGCGCTCTTCCATCCACTGCTCCTCGTCGACGACCGGGGCGGTTGCACGTGCAACGGCCTCGGCCGTGCTCGACGCGAGCTTCTCACACTGCAAGCCGATGCCTGCTGCAGTAAGCACGTGCATGATGGGAGCGTGAGAGCGAGGGTTTGGCATGCGATGGGCATAAGTGGCGCTCATCCTGGTTACGCGGTGGGAAGCCAGACCAGATCAGTACTAGCGCAACTCGACCCGCGTCTCACACGAATCGCTCACCCTGGTCCGAGGACAAACTCGCCACCCAGCTGAGAAAAATCGCCTCCCTTTTCCCATATAGGCATACCGACTCGGAGCGCGTTCTTGAAGACCATGGCAATGCCCCCCATGGGTCCGTGACGGATGTATCCGCCTCGCTTGCGCTGCGACCTGGGCTCCATTATGCGCAAGGTCATGCCAAGTGCCCTGTGGAGGCGCAACGTGGGGTCGGTGTAGAACGTGAACGGAGTGCGAAATATATCTGGACAAGCTGTCATTGACCCACCGGAGCCGAAGCCGTGGATCAAACTCACGTCTGTATGATTTGATCATGTTAAAGGAGCCATTTCCAATAACGACCAAATTGACATCAGCTTCTTTGAGCATCCTGGCATCCACGTTATCCGCCACGGAAAACATGTAATCCTGACATAACGGGCACCTGAACCCACGTCAGCAGGGTCATTCACACGACGCGATAAACCTGACCAAAAGTGCCTGATGAAGAGAATGATGGTCTTCTGGTCTCGAAAGAGGTCGCCGAATGGCACGCGTAGGCCGTTTTCAGCAACGACGAAGCACGAAGCAGCATCCGCGAGCTGCTTGGGGGTCGGAAGGGCATGCTCGCTGAATGTCGACGAGGAACAGGATTGAGCAGTTGATGGTCGTGAGGGCTCGCATTTAGGCGAGCTGACGGTGGCACCAAGGCCACGGCCGTCGATGGTTGTCAAAGAGCGCAAGTGGGTGGGTCCCTTGGCGGGGGGCGGGGGGGGATATGATAAATGAGAGGAGCGGGAAGGCGAGATGGGACTGGCGATCCCACTCGTGAGGCCCAACTCAGCATCTGTGAGGGGCTCGTAGATGTATCCGGTCGTCGAGTCGTGGACGGGGCTGAAGACGTCCATGGTGTGCAGACGAGTGGCCATCTCTGCCGGGAAGAGCGTCGTCGACTTGCGACGAGCGTGAAACGTGTTCTCTTCTGAGATGTGTTTGGACCTGGATGACCGTTCACAGGAGAGATGGGGGAATGACGTATAAGAAGCATTTGCTTGGCTCAACGTCAAATTGTCAGAAGACTGACGGGTCAGACTCAGGCGACTCCCGATCTTCTTTGGCAACAGTCTGGAAAACTTCTTTGCCTTTTGAGTCGGGGCCATCACATGGTCGTCGGCCGAGAAGGAAGCTAAACGCAGCGGAGAGGACGGGGTGGGGCCTCCGGCGTCGGGTTGGGCACGGGAGAGGAACGAGTGCACGCTCTCGATGCTTTGTCCGATGGAGGAAGTAGGCGAGATAGAGAGAGGTTCTGCGGTGAATACGGGCGTGGACGACAGCGCGCTCGCAAGGGTATATGTTTGCAGCTTTGAATATCCATATGGCGAGTTGTGAGCTGGGATAGGCAACGTCAGCCGCGCTTCTCCCCTCGACACAGCCGAGCGGGAGCGCCGACGCTGGACAGGGACGATCCGCGAACGCTCCGGGGTGTAGCCCTGTGGGAGCCAAGAGGACTCCTCCGGGCCACTGGCACACCCACCAGCGGAGGGTGCGATGTCGGACGTACTCCTATTGAAAGTTGCCGTCACGAGACCTAAATTTGGTGCCGGGAGGGGATCAAGGTTGAGATATGCCTGGTATATGTCCGAGGGATATCTACCGCCGGTGTAAGAGAGGGATGGGAGGTGGGAGGTGGACTCTCCACGGAACGAGAGGGGGGCGCCACCACTGCTCAGAGTGCTCGCGGTGCGACTTCGGAGGACGGCGAGGGGTGCAAACGGGTCCTCGGGGTCTGGGGTCGGATAGCGCGTCTCGAGCTCCAGGCTGGGCGCAGGCTTTCGTCGGACCCGGGGACGGTTGGGGGACGAGTCGCTAGATGATACAGACATGATATAATATAGTTCCTTGGCTCCACCAAGGCGCGAAACGTGTAGGAGGGGGGCGAGGGGGCTTGGACAATCTCTAAGCGTGTTTATGTATGATTTCCATCGTGGCTTCGGCGAGGAGTGACGGTCTGCGAGCTGCGTTGGGAAGCGCGTTGGGAGCACACGTTTCCGCATTGCCTCAATTCCCGTCGTTGCCACGCCTCTCTATCGCCAAATCGCGTCCAGGCTCTTCGCAGTGCTTCCGAGCTCGCGAGCGAGACAAGCTGGCTCTGCGCGCGAGTCGACATGGTCACTGTACGGCCAGGTGCGGGAACGAGGTCGTGCTGGCAGAAGACGCGTGCAGGTCGACTGCTGCACGGCGCCGGACAATGCATACATCATCTCATTTCACGCACGCGTCGATCGGAAACCCTGCAGCCAACTTGCTGCACACGTTCACGTCCAAGGCGCTGCTCTGTTCGTGTCGGAAGACGCGTCCAGCTCCTTCGCATCTCCTCCATGGGCGGAGGATCGGTGGGTCGCAAAGTTGGAGGATTCCCAGGCAACACATCTGCCAGTTGGTATTCATCACAGGGGACAGCACCCCAATGGTACGAGATCTCGAGATATGCAGCATCCTTTCCCACTCAGCATCCCCCTAGCATCTTCCACCGGCGGGCGTAGACTCAGGTTGAGC
>JBBPLV010000480.1:0-18690 GCA_038089975.1 Boletellus ananiceps | reverse complement strand
CAACAGACCCCCAGAGGAAGACGCTGCCATCGCCGTCCTCGTCGGTGCAACCTTGTCTGCTCCCTCCGATGCTCCCAGTACCACCGATGACACCCGACAGAACGGCCTCATGCATCTCACCAAGAAGCTCATCGAAATCAGAACGATGCTTCTCAGCATCGACCAGGGCGACGGTCTCAAACTGCCCAGCATAGTCGTCATCGGCAGCCAGAGCTCTGGAAAGAGTTCCGTTCTCGAGGCCATCGTCGGCCACGAATTCCTCCCAAAGTCAGTCGCCCTCTGCCCGCTCTCGCTGCCACCGCTCATCGTTCCGCCGCAGGGGTAACAACATGGTGACGAGACGTCCCATCGAGCTCACCCTCATACACACTCCCCAAAACGGCAATGGTGACATCCCGGAGGAATACGGCGAGTTCCCAGCGCTCGGTCTTGGTAAAATCACAAACTTTGCCAACATACAGCAGACCCTCACGGATCTGAACCTCGCCGTACCCACCTCCGAGGCTGTTTCAAACGAGCCGATCGACCTCCGCATATACAGTCCCCATGTGCCTGACCTCACTCTCATCGACTTGCCTGGTTACATTCAGATCGCCTCCATGGACCAGCCGGATTCCCTCAGAGACAAGATTTCCCGTCTCTGTGAAAAGTACATCCGCGAACCCAACATCATCCTCGCCGTTTGTGCTGCAGACGTGGATCTCGCCAATTCCCCCGCCCTCCGCGCCAGTCGCAAAGTAGACCCCTTGGGCTTGCGCACTATCGGCGTCATCACCAAGATGGATCTCGTTCCCCCAGAGCAGGCCGTCTCCATCCTCGAAGGAAACCGCTACCCTCTCCACCTTGGTTATGTTGGCGTCGTCGCCAAATCGGCTGGAAACCAGTCCTCTTCTCTTTCTACCGGTGCCCTCGTCAAACGGGACGAAGAGAACTACTTTAGCAGTCACAGAGAATATTTTGGTGCATCTTCCCTAATGGTAGGCACTCGCACCCTTCGACGTCGTCTCATGGAAGTCCTCGAGTCGAGCATGGCCTCGTCCCTTCATGGCGTCACCAACGCAGTTCAACTCGAATTCGAAGAGGCCGCCTACCAATTCAAGGTCCAGTACAACGACAGGCGTATAACCGCCGAGTCCTATGTCGCCGAAACCGTGGATGCTCTCAAAGCACGCTTCAAGGACCTCTCTTCGCAATTCCGCAAGCCCAACGTACGCGCGAAACTCAAAGCCATGCTGGACGACAAGGTCATGGACGTGCTCGAGCAACTGTACTGGTTCGATAAACGCGCTCCCGAGCTGGGCGCTCTCGGCGGTGATCCCAAGCTCAAGGCCGGCGACGTCGATGCATATTGGCGGCATAAGCTCGAGGCTGCCTCATCGCTCCTCACGAAATCGGGTATCGGTCGGGACTCGACACTCCTGGTCGCAGACGGGCTGAGGGCGTTGATCGACTCGATTGCTGTCGGAGAGCCCTTTAGCCATCATCCCCGTGCGGCGGAGCGACTCGTGCAGTTTTCGCACATGATCTTGAGGGACCGGATCGGGCTGACGTCGGACCAGGTGGAGAACTGCATCAAGCCATACAAGTATGAGGTGGATATGGATGAACGGGAGTGGGAACAGGGCCGTGCGCGTGCGATGGACTTGTTCGAGAAGGAGGTCACATTGTGTGAGACCAAGCTCAAAGAGATAAGGAAAAAGGTCGGGGGGAGCAGACGGTTGACTGGGCTGATGGGATACGTGAAGGAGCTGGAGGAACGAACACAGGGGAGAGAGAACAAGCGGTCGGCTGGAGCGGACGAGGAGCTCACCGAAGACCCCGAGTCGTATCGATACCCCCCCGCGCAAATCTTGGACGGTGAGTGGCGTGTTGGGCTGTCATGCACCTAGCCTTGACGTGACACGTTGACAGCACGGCATGCGATGATGTACAGTGATAGACTGTCCATACTCAAGCTTCGCCTTGCAGCACTCAAGTCAAAACGGTGCAAGGGTGGCCCCGAGAACGACGTGTTGTGTCCCGAAGTCTTCTTGAACGTCGTGGCGGACAAGTTGGCTTCCACGTCGACAATGTTCATCAACATTGAGCTTCTCGATCATTTCTTTTATCAAGTCAGTCTCTTTCATGTTGCAGAATTAAGACCTCTTCTGAGCTGGCTCCCAGTTCCCGCGAGAGATTGACTCGCGACTGATCTACAACTTGGACCGGAGCGAGATCGTCCAGTTTGCACGGGAGAACCCGCTCATACGGCATCACCTAGACCTTCAAGAGCGAAAGGATAAGCTCGAAGAGGTGAGCGTATCCACGTGGGTGTCTTTCTCTTGTGCTGACGCGCATTCTCTAGGTGATGAAGCAGCTCAATGGCCTCTCGACACTGCGTCCAGATTCTCAGCCGACCCCAAGGCGCCAGCGCGGATTATTCGGGGGGTTTTGATCGTTGCTTGTGCTTCATTGTTCCACTTTTCAATACATTGTCCTACATTCAAACTCATGGACCACGCTCGTTTTTCGGGTGTCACCGCCTTTCTTCCTCCACTCGCTTACTGATGGAGATTACGAAACTGCGTTGTATAATGAAATGCAATCTCCCCTCTGGATGGACAGAATGAAGGGTGGAATGGGTAGCAACACGCACTGCACCTCGGACGTGCAAGATCTAGAGTTTGGACTTGCCCTTGGCAACCTATTGGGAGGCGAAATGATTGATGTTGGGCCGACTTGGATGCGCGCAAGCCTTACCTCGAACACCGACCCGAGTTTGGTTGCCAACATGACGTTACCTCTCGTCCTGAGCTTCCCAGTCATGAACGCCTTCTGCCCGTCCAGCTAACCAAAACGATGAAGACGGACGAGGGTCAGACAGAGACGAGGAAGACGGAAGAATGCGAGATCGTCGGGGGGTGAGCGGAAAAAAGCGCAGCGCACCTTGCTGGACGCGAGCTGCTCGAACGTGTCATCGCTCATCAAGAGCGTCACGCCCGCCTTGGCAGGCGCTTTCACGGGACCCTTGTAGATCGACCCGTCCTTGTTCTTGAGGTCGATCGTCCACACGCCCTCTTGCTTTTCGGCGTTGGTGATGCGCAACTCAAAGATGGCGGCCGTCTGTGCCGAAAGGGGATGGGGAACCCGACGAGGAGGCGAGGGGAAATATACCTTGTTTATCTGGGCGGCCCGTTCGGCGGGAGTGAGGTTGTCCAGCGCAGAATCAAGTTTGGCAAGGAAGTCGGATGCCTGTGCAGGAGGGAATGAGCGTGACAATGTCCTCGAGAAGGGGGGGGGGCTGCAGTACCTTGAAGCCGTCGAGCTTGAGGTCGGACATGGTGTACAAAGAGAACGCGAGAGTGACCGGGGACGAGCGCACTGACACCGGCACATGATTTATGTACACCGCTATAAACGCGCCGTGCCTTGTGATTCCGTTATTGAGTGTCGGTACAGCCCGTGTTATTGTGCACTGGCTCACAACGTCAGAGCAGCTTTTTATCATACCACTCGTGTTCCAGCTCGACTGCCTCCTTGATCGTCTCCGAACGCCGCCAGCCATGACCCTCCCCCTGGAAAAGCCGATACTTCACCCTGTCCGCCCCGCCCCGCTTCACGATCGTGTTCACGATATTCTCAGCCTGCTCCGGGAGCACAACCTTGTCTTCTTCTCCTTGAAGCACCTACGCCAACGCGTGCAAAAGAATCAGTGCGTCGGTCGTCGTGCACCTAGGAACGAGGCTTGCCAGGAGCGGCGTCACGATCTTGTCTGCGTGATTCACGGGGCTACGCGCCGCGTACACCTCCGGGACTTCCTGAGGCGTCCCACCCAACAGCTTGTCCATGTACCTCAGCTCGAATTTGTGCGTGAACTGGGCGAGCGACACCAGATCAGAGACCCCAAAGAGCGATGTCGCTGCCTTGAAAAACCCAGGATCCGGTGCAACGGAGATCGAAGCCAGCGTCGTGAAGCCACCCGCGGACCCACCGCGGATAGCAACACGAGAGTCGTCGATGAGCAAATGAGGCGCAGCTGCGAGCAATTTGGGGGCATCTCGGCAGTCTTGGACGTCTACGATGCCCCACTTTCCAGCAAGACGGGATCTGAAATCGGGTATAAGCAGGTCGATCAAGCAAGGGGAAAGGCCAAGCAACTCTCACATATACTTCCGCCCGTAGCCTGATGAACCGCCGTAATTCACATCTAGCCTTTCTCCGAATGACTTGAGTTCGTGTGAGAACATCAGGCCCGTCATGACGTGCTTACCAGGCATAGCCGCGACTCGTGTAATACAATCTTTGCCAGCTCAGGGCTTGTGCTTCAATGCCGGTAGGACCCCCGTGAGCATGAACGATACACGGAGGCTTTTCGCCGGGAATGCTCGATCCCGAGTATTCGGGATTCTTCGGGCCATAGTACACCACGTACAACGGTTTCTCGTCTCTGGATAGCGTGATCGGCAGAGGAGGAGAGATGTACACATCGTTTCCCGCGGATTGCAGCGCGCCTGACTTGAGCACTTGGTACGACGGGGAAAACGACGCTCCAGAGAATGTGCACGAGTAAACACCACCGGGGCCGTCGCTTTTCTTCGCGCTGAAAACGATCGAGGAGCCCCCGCTTGAATTGACGAGGGTCACACGAGAAAAGGGGAAATCGTGGATCTCCACGATATACTTGCTCTCAGAGAGGCTGGCAATGTACAAGATGTTCCGACCATCACGAAAAGCGGTGAACGCGGCGAGTTTGCCATCGCCGCCATTGGGATCGTCCAGAATTGCATAGGGGAGATCTCCAAGTTTCCATGCAGGTGCACCAAAGTCCTCCTTGATGGACTCGGGGGCGGCAAGCTGAGTAGAACCTGCCAGGGCAGAATATATGAACGGGTTCTGGAACCCGTTCAGCTCGTCCGAGGTGAATACCAGTGCGGTATCGGACGCCCAGGTGGGGTAATTGACAGACTTTGTGAGCGGCTCGCCGGCAACGCGTACCTTGTTCAAGACGATGATCGTGTCTTCCTGGACCAAGACGTCAGCAACGTTGATCAACGACCCCTCCCAAGGCATGTCTGGGTGGTACCATTCTTGCCAGGCGATCTTGGTGCCCGCGGGATTGAACACTGGAGCAGCATAGAAATCAGCGCCAACGACGAGAGGAAAGACTGCTTTTCGAGTCGTGTTGATAACAGACAGCGTCGTAACAACCGCCTGAGGAGTATTTACTGTGTGATCTTCAAGAACCGATACAAGAAGATCACGACGGTTGGGGTGAACAGCAAAGTTGGCGTATCTGTGCTTTGGGTTCTCTATAGCCCAGTAGAGATTAGATAGCAAAGCCACGACAGATCAGCCAATGAGATTACCTGGGGTGACTGGTTCAGGGGATCCCTCGCCCGTCGCCTTGACCGAGTACACACGGTTGTCCGTGTTGGAAAAGTAGATGACACCCGCGTAAGCGATTGCCGCAGCTCCACCATACTCCTGAACGCTGGTACGCGCGCTGAAGGGAGAAGCGATGAGGTCCCGCGCTGCGAGCGTGTCTACGATCACATCGCGGGCATTGTCTTCTGGACGCAATTCTATGTGGTACACTTTGTTGTTCGTGGGGTCAACGAAGAGATCAACAAAGGTGATTGTCTGTGTCCAACGTGTTCTGACTGGGCGTGCCAAAGCCGAATAACGCATCAAACTTACGGCTTGCACGATGGACTCTGGCGTGATGGTTGAGTTCCATTTTCCATAGGGCGCGGTTTGGGGCATGGTTGATGTTGACGGACGACGCGGTCGTGGTGGTAGAGATCGTGTCTTGACCGCAACGTAATCTGATACCCGAACTCCTGCCAGGATTTCCTAGATCAGAAGTTTACTGCGGGCAATCAAGACGCTGTCTAGAAAACTATCTGGCGCCACTCCTCGGTTGTGTTGGAAAGTTCTATTCAGGCCGGGCTCGTCACTGTGGGGTGAACGAGGGGGTAGACGTTCCCATTACATGCTACCACAAGACGAGTAGGGGGACGGACAGCTCGTAAGGGAGGGGAAAACGCTCGGTTGGCGGTGCACGTATTATCAAGCCCGCGCGACATCGTCCGCAAAGGATCGCTGGCAGCAGTGTCACCGGAAGAATGACGGGAGGTCCATGAACACTACGCACCGCCTCAACTGTCAGATGGACGAGCTAGTGGACGGCCGCTTGAACAGCTCGTCCAACAGCGCTGCAACCTTTTGCTGCGCCTCGATTTTCTCCGCTTGCACTCGCTTCAGCTCCACGTCTCTGCGATGTGCGATCTGCGCTTCGTCCGAGAGAAGTAAAAGCAGCTTTAGAGAGTGCGTAATCGAGAGCAGTGAATTTGCTGCCTTTACCTGCGGCCAGCGAGCGTGACGTGGGGCCCAGGCGTGAGGGAGAGGCTTACCATCGACTCGGCACGCGATTCCGCTTGAAACGACTCTTGGGCGATGCGAAACTTGTCCTTGTCTTCGATCTAGCAACCCCGTCAGCGTCGAGGTCGTGCGCCGGTGCAGCAGACGAGCACACCGAAGCGAGGCTAACGATCTCGACCATGCCATCCACGAGCACTTCCACCTCGGCATCCAGCTTCTTGTTCCATTCCTCTTCGATGCTGTCGAGGTATTCGCTCGAGTCTTGGTCAACGATGTTGGCGACGGCACGCTGGTGAAGTGTCGCTGTCGGAAGCGCGGACGGGCGGGAGACGTCTGTTTGGGGTGGCTCGGACATACTGCCAGTCGTTGCAAAAGACGTGCGCTGTCTCCCCATCTCCTGGATGCGTCTCCAGTCGCTGATCCCCACACTCCCGGGCGACCTCGTCGCTGCACTCGACGGTTGCGGTCTCAAAACAGACGCTGATCTCTTGTTTTCTGGGTCGCCGCTCGACATTCTGCAGAAACTACCACCCGGCACGGTCAGCCTTGCGGACCTCAAAGGGTACATTGCACTCGTTACCGAGAGGGCGTCGGCCCGTGGCATTCGGGGCGACGAGCTGTACACAGAGCAGCTCCAAAGACGACACGACTATGATACAAACATCACTTGCGGCGTAGACGAACTCGACGTCTTGGTCGATGGTTTCGGAAACGGGCGCGTCTTTGAAATCTCTGGGGACAGAGGATCAGGAAAGACAGTAAGGGCGGACGCGAGCCGTCTTCATATTTTCTCATCCGCGCGGCCAGTCCCTCGTCTTGCAGATCGCCCTGCGGCTGTTGGCAGCACACCAAGAAGCATCCGTCCTGTGGATGGATACC
The DNA here is from genome assembly GCA_038089975.1 of Boletellus ananiceps. NCBI lineage: Eukaryota > Fungi > Basidiomycota > Agaricomycetes > Boletales > Boletaceae > Boletellus > Boletellus ananiceps. The sequence continues at coordinate 11,451 of JBBPLV010000480.1, read as the reverse complement.
ACAGGGGACTTTTCTGTCCAGTGGACTAGCCAGGTAGCTCGCGAATTATTAGGAAGCGAGGTAACCATCTCTGGTCTCCGCTCCGCGTTCAAATTGAGTGCCTGAAGGCGTCTTCCGCAGTGTTAGAACGACTACGAGTCTCGCTCGTGCTCAATGTGGAGACTGCACACAGTCTCCTTGCCGACCTCGAATCTTTACTGGTTGTACGTATGTTCGATCGGCTCATGGTGCAAATGACAAAAGGATGCTAGGCCAGCGCACCTTCCAGTTCTCGCGTTCGCTTGATCATAATTGACCCCGTCACGCCCCTTTTCGCACCATCTCTCAACGCCGTCTCATCATACGGACACGCAATCATGACCACGTTCATGCAGCATCTTCGTATCATGGCCCGGTCGTATTATCTGGCGTTCCTAGTAAGTCCCCGTACGTTACGCACAACCCTGTTTATAATCCCCGCATGAGATCGTCAATAGCACGTCTGCTTCTCAACCTCACAATCCCCTCTCCGTCTTCCCGTCGACCAGAAAACCGGCTCTGGGCCCATCCTTCACCTTCCTCACGGACTGCACCATCTGGCTCGCTAGACAAGATGGCGTAACCAGCAACGTCGACGCAGCCTCTTCAACTCACGTCGCCGAGATTTTCAAATCACGATCGACGGTGAGCGCTTCACACGCTTCTCGTCTGCCCTCCACGATCTCATTCTTTGAAACCCGCTCCTTTAGCGGTCGCGGACGTGGTGCACGTTCAAGATCCAAAACGGCATCTTGTGTTCGGCTACGTGAGTTCGTGTCTCAAGCGATTTAACGGACACATGTAGCCATCATTGTTCTTTTGAGCCCCCTTTTCCCCTGGCGAACGATGTGTTCGGCAAAGACAAGAACGGATTGCGCTGGTCATTCATCGTTTTGTTTTCTCGAATGCGCTAGGACTGTTCGCTCCAGGATCTCAATCTCGTATACTCACGAGAAACCTTAGCTGTCGTTCCGGCACGGTGCATCGCTATATAGATGGATGGGATGTCGTTCTCAATCCGATGGTGCCTAGACGTCCGAAAAGACGACTGACATCACCATCCAGAGCACCAGCCCTGATGTTCATGTCCCCCCCCCCTGGGTCTTGCAGACCGCACAATCCTCGGTCATTTAGCCAGCACATTCAACAGGTTGGTTTAGACAAGACAGAGTGATCAACAGTTTGTCCCATGTGATCATCGTGTCAGCCGAACAGAGAAGAGGGCCAAATCGTCGAGATATCGAGAGTAGACGCCCCCTTAAACAAAGAGTGCGGGAAGGGCGAAGTAATAGGGCAGCTGTTAAGGCCAGACCGCATTGTTCATCCCACTGGTACGAGCGCTAGAGCCCTAATGAACGTGGAAAATATATATGTTTAACTTTCGAAGGGGGGAAAACCCCCAAGTGAAAAGCCTAATATTACGACTCTCCGAACCTGACCAAGTGGTGTCAAAAGGCGGTCCACAAGCAAAGAGCTTATACTTACCGATCGGGCATAAAGACAGGAGCAAGCAAGCTCCACATATAAAGGAGCATGCAAACCCAACTGCTCACGACACGCATCCACATCGCTGTCTCAGAACGTCCGATGTAGACAATCTCCACTGATTCAGCATCACCCTGCTCAGTCGACACCACATTCCTGCAAACGCAGGATTAAGCTCCAAACACAAACGCATTCGAGCGAAGCGATGACCAACCAGTCTGTGAGCAACATCGCAACATACATCGCTCCAAGTGCAAAAATAACATGGAACCAAGCATACTGTCAGGTGTACGGTCAGCATTGCAACGACATGATTGCGAACAGATTTACATTGTAGCGAGTGCCGGAGCGTTCATCGTCCTTGCTGTCCCCATAATCTTCTTCTTCCTCCTCCTCGTACAGTGCAGACTCGGGAATAGCACTGTAGTGTTCAAATCTAAATGAGGACTTTGCGCAAAGGGAGTGGAAATGTACCCTGCTTCTACTGCAGCCAATAACGCTTGATATCTGGGAGACTCCATGCGCCCCGGTTGCGTGCTTACTACCCCCATCTCTGATTGTACCTCGTCGTCTATTGGGAGGTGGACACCTCCACTCTTCCTCCCTCTGCCGACCAGCGCTTGGCTTTGTGTGGCCGCTCGGCTTGTAGAATAGGCAATTGCAAGGAATGTAAATACTGCACCAAGGACGACCGCCGTCGTCCCCGTCGTACTCGAGCGCGTAAATGGGTTGCAGGAATCGTGAGCATGGTTGGTCACAGCGGAGGTAATGAGGTATGTGCAGTAGGCGGCCACCATGCCGGATTGGGCAAGACCAGAACGTGGGTTAGATTCCTGCACGGCAGGGTGGATAGACATGATCGTGCTGATGATGCAGAGGGCAAGATTGAATGAGATGAATAGGCGATTGAGCGTGCACCCAGACCCGGCAAAGTATCCATAGAGAACGCCAGTGAGGGTTATCGTCGTGATATACATCACGGCCGTAGAACCAATAAGAACCCATTGCCAAAGGGTCGATTCGTATTTCTCCCAGTTCTCCAGACACGTCTCCGACCAGGAGTGTGCAAAGTCAACCAAGAGAACAAGACCAAGAAGGATGAAGACTGTCGCACCAATGAGAGCGACGTAATCTCCCCAGAAGATGAAGAAGCCGTTTGGAACAAAAAAAGTGACGACCACCAACAAGAGCCAGAGTGAGACTTTGGGACCCCACCAGCTAGAAGGGATGAGTAAATGGACACCAAACAGGATAATTACGTTACCCGTTTTGTATTGCTGCGCGCTTATCTCTGGACTGCGTCACACCAACAAGGGAAAGGCTCAGAAGGGAGTGGAAAAGGAATAACGCAAAGCAAAGACGATGAACCTGGGGAGTATAAGAGATGAAGAGAAGAGGGGGACAGATTAAACACACCGCGAGCACGCCATAGCACTTTCCTTGCTCACACTCCATCTTGATGTAGTCATAGCTCCACTCTTCAATCTTGCGTATGGCGAATGGTGTCTTCATGAGCCATGCCAAAAGCGAATTGAGGATGAATATGATCTACATGGAAGCTGTAGAACTAAGCGGACAATGGGCGGTCGCAAGCACTTGCCGCAAAACCGATCCTAGTTGCAATGGACGAGTTGCAATTGCATGACTTGCAGAACATGGAGGCTATCAGCCTAAAGTGAGCGTAGCGCCACGTAGCACGCCCACGGACAGACCTGCAGTACTGGTGAAACAGAAGGCGAGGCCACCAAGGCATGATGCCGCTAGTGTACCCAACGGGCCAGCGAGAGGGAGAGACCACAAAAGACCCATGCTGAACGTAGTGGTCCAAGAAGCTTAGGTAATTTCCCATCTGATCCTACATACAACAATCATAGTACGAGTACATAGCATTCAACAACCTCCCTGGCTCTCCATGGCCAAAGAGTGTCTCTCGTCCTGGTTAGCAGCGTCAGGAGATTGTTCCGTCTCCGTACGCTTGTCGGCATTCCCAGCTTCAGATGAAACAAGTGTTACATCATCCCCATTCCGATCCTCTTCAACTCCTTATGCCGCATCAACGTTTCCTGGAGTCACAATAGGATCTGTGATTTTCACTAGCACGTTGTTCTTCGGGTCCCATCGATACCTAGTAAGACTATCAGGTGGAGATGCAGTCCGTTGCTGAGTTGGCGGCGGACACTTTATATCGAGTTCCGGTTCTCCCATATTGAAGTCAACGCCGGCAGGTGTATTGGGTTGATTCGGTGTCATGCCAGCATTGACGCCGCCAGAGATATCATACGGATTGCAGGATGATGAAGAGATGGGAGCGGGCCCGGTGACGAGGCGTCCCCTACGCTTTCTCGAAGTAGATACCGTTATCGACTTTATTGGGATGGGGGGCTGATCGGGTAAACGCTAGACCGAATAAGAAAGCTTTCAGCTAGCAATATGCAGAGACGGAGAATATAGCACCTCTAATCGACAACGACAAATTTGCTTTCCGCTGCGACCCCTGGCCATCCAATACTAAAATTGGAGTAATTAGCAGACAAAACTCGACAAGATGAACAAACTCACGGCAGCTACTTTGTACAACCCATCATAACGATATCCCTTGATAGGCGCATACTGCGAGGGACATCTCCACGAACGAATAAGTCGTATAGGCTTTCCGGTGGAAAATGAGACCTAGAAGAGAACAGTGAATGAGAAGATAAAGTCAACGAATCAGCTTCCGTACCACCAATGCCTTATTGGAAGGGTGATCCCAGGACTGATCCTCGACCTGTGGACCAAACCGAATCTAGAGAGAGTGCACGATAGCAACGCTGCCGAGTCCATGTCGAGTATCACGGGGACTCACACGTTTCGGGGGATCAGTGTTGGTCAATTGTCCCCTACCGCCTGTGCCGGTATAGATGCTGTTGATTGTTAGATGAAGACTGGGATCTTGAAAAAACAACGTACACAACATCGCCCCCGTCCTCGTCGTCCCCGTACGAGCCGGACAAGCTGACGGCGAAAGTGCCCTCCTTGCTGGTTCCCTGTATGCCAGCCATAATGGATCGATGAACGGCGGAAGCCGAGCATTCTATGCTGATATGTCGTGATATTGATGACTGAGACGAATGTGGCGACAGAGGTGCTTACCGTTTTTCCCAGTGGGCGAAGATTGGGACGTTGGGTATGTGCCCAAATGTCCTGCTGCAGATGGAATAGGACGTCAGGAGGCGATGGAAGATCGAGGAAGCGATGCGGACCTCAACGCGCGGAGTTCCACTCTACGTTGTTGTAGTAGGGCCCTAGCGTCGATGTCGATGGTATCATCGTTTGCAGGTGGAGGGTATGTAGTGCCAGTGACTACGGACGGTGAGTGATCGGCAGGAGGGGGATTGGACCGAGCTGGCTCTTGTTGTGGATTTTGAATATCGGTCATGAGCTCCATACCGATGGTGGTGGTTACCGGGCAAGGTGGGGAACGAGGCCTCAGCTGCCAACTCGTTCCACATGATTGCTGCGCCATCCGTTCACGTGATCTCCTGGCGCTGGGCTGCTGCCGCGGCCTCGTGGCACTCGTCCGTTCTTGGCGGACGTCACGTGCCAGGAATGTTGGCCACGTCAAAAAAGGCACGGTGGCGATTCAGTTTGGGTTTTACTCAAAACCTAGCAGCACCACTCGACCCATCTCGTGACGACGCGCATAGCGGGTCCCCGCCAGAGAAACCTCCCTTTTTTGCCCCAACCACTGTCGAGAAACCTTGGCCCAACCACCAACTTTGGAACTGTGCATCGTTTATGAAATGTTGAGCAACTACTTGAGCCGTCAACGGACGAAATTTGAGGCGACACTCGCGTTCTCTATGTTGGAGCCCTGGGAAAAGCTTCTGTCCAGTGAGTATGCGCTCACATGTTATTCGATACTTTTGAACTACTCCTGGACATGGTCGCTTATGGACAATTTCCAGTGGCTATCTTCGTATTTTTTGCGCTTCTTCTTGCCTCTGGCCTATACCAGTATTTGCCGCAGCATGTTTCCATCATGCGTCAGCGTGTGATCTATTACCTCTGGGGTCAGGAGTGTGACGACCGGTTGCTGCGGCATCTCGTTGACCATTCAACACTGAAGGAGCTATAACGCTCACGGGTATGGACTATTGTGAGTTTTGCTTGGTTCTGCGGGTCCATGAATGATGAATGGTAGACAGGATTCGCACTGACATATCTGATTCATACGATTTCTGCAGCATATCTTAACCATATACTCCGGATGTGTACTACTCGCATACCTTATTACTTCGTTCACATAAGCGGCCACGTGACGCGAACGTGCCATATCCATGATCGAGTGCCCCGGTGATAGTGACTCAGTCCATCAGCAACTTGTTTAGGTGACTGCAACTGCTCCAGCAATCCTGGCTGGTCACCGCTCAGGGCGTATGAATGCATGCCAGAGCGACGAGCATCGGTGTCCTACCTGTCAAATGTATCCCCAACACATGATCGTCTCTGAGCTGCAGTTACTGGCTCAGCCTACAACCACGAGCGCCACTCCCCAATGACACAAAAACTCCTCGGTGCCAGCAGACTTTGAACACGCGACAGCCGAGCGGGATCCCTGGGCGGATTTCAGGCACTGCCAGTATCATCATGATATCTCCGGGATGCCGTTCTCCTGCAGGCCGCTCGGATGTTGCTCCGGTCAACCCGGGAGTGGAAGCGGTCCATCCACTGATCAGGAAAGTTACATGGTATGTGCTGCGTTTGCTGCTGCAGACGGTGCAGACGAGCCAGACGCAGCAGATGAGTCTGCGTGGTGGACTTCAAAATAGCCGCAGACGTCTGGCGTGTCTGCCACGTCTGCGAGCCTCGGCAAAATTTCGGCAAAAACACGCAGAAGGTACCAGACCAGCAGACAATGACAGGTGATAGCTGATCACTGACACACTAAAGAAACCACCATTTATTTGTCTGTATTGCACTAAATACTACAGTGCAACTTGTGATTAAATAATTGCCATTAGCAAACTGGCAAAATACTATTCAAGACTTTATAGCTTATTTTGGCCTTCTATGTCTTTTACTGCTTACTTGACTTCTCCTGTGCGGATGCCATGACAATGCAAGTATTAGTTACAATATGTCTTGCATGGATGAAAAAGTCCAAAAAGTCACCAAAAGTCACTATTACTCTATTCTACTATATAATAGTAATCTGGAGCTGGGCAAATTTGAATGTCAGTATGTTATAGGGATGGTGACATCACCAGACTCACAAGGTATGAGTCAAAGGAGTCCATTCCATTTATAAAGAGATTGCAATTGACTGTTGAGAGGCAAGTGGCAAAGAACAATGAGCAAGGGTCTGGGGATAGATTAGCACATGATGAGATAGGAAAGTGGTGATAAACAGACAAGAGACAAGACTGGCAAGATAGGCAAGTGACAAAGAATATTAGTCAGGAGTCTGGAGTCAGATTAGCCTCTGATAAGATATAGTAACCTTCATAACTGTTGTAATGTTTGATCCTAATACAGTGTGTTCATATACTACAATCACCTGTGGGAATTTCACTTAGTATTAGTGAGACAAAATAAAACATACACTCTTGGCTGCAAGCAACTCCCTGGAGTTATGTGATTTCATCTAGTAGCTGTAAAGATATGCTTTTTTCAAAATAACAATACCATTGTAATAGTTTTGCATCTTTTAATTTATTAAATATATCAATACTTAGTATATCCTCCTTTTGCCTTGAGCACTGCCTCAACCCTTCTAGGCATGCTTTCAATCAATTTTGGACACTCCTCCACTACTATTCCCTTTCACTTTACTTGAATTCTCTTCTACAACTTATGAATTCTATTGAAAGGGTTTTCATGCTCTACTAGTCTTCTTTTGAGGTAACCTCAAAGATGTTCAATGTGATTTAGGTCTGGAGACTGTGCAGGCTATATCATGGTCTTGAAATCCTACTCCTCTAGCCAATCCTTTGCCTTTCTGCAGGTATGCTTAGAGTCATTGTCTTGTTGAAAGATGATATTAGGAGGATGAAGACTATAATACTATAGTATATTCAGTAGTTCATCTTTCAAAATTTGAAGGTAAAGATCTCTATCCATCCTACCATCAATCATGGTAGCATAGCCAATTCCCTGCCAAGTTATACATCCTCACATCATCACAGAGCCTCTTCTAAACTTTACTATATCTTGCTCAAATGTATTATTTAGTCCTTCACCTGTCTTTTTCCATGCCCTCTTGCATCCATCTAACCTCAGGTGATTGACCATGGTGTCATCAGACTATATAATCATTTTCCTATCCTCTATAGTCTAGTCTTTATGAACATAAGCAAAGTCTAAATGAGCCTTCTGCATCATGCTTTTTTGAAAGAAGAGAATATTTTGTCTTGACTACAGCTTTCATGCCAGACTTCTTTAAGTGCCAATACACTGTGATGGTAGAGAGTAGCTGATTGACAACATTGAGGGCCTTGGTCACCTAAACAGCATTCTCTGTCTTGTCAAAAGAGATAAAATGAATAGCATGGCAAACATTGACAGAGGTAAGCTTGGTTGGATGACCTCCAATGGACTTTTGAAGTTTAGAATACTCATTAGAATGAAGTCTAGAGATGGTAGAGATATGAAAACCTGTTACAATTCACCACTTTTCCTTTTCTTGTCTTCTTTTTCTTTATTTCTTCAATTATCTGTTCTTATTTACTTCACACTCCACTCTGTCAGACCTTTTGTCATTTATGATTACTCACAGTCTGATCTAATCTAGACTCTTTTTACTCTATTCAACCATTGTGTCATTTCTGTTTATGCCTATGTCTGATTCAATCTGGGCTTCTTTGCTAACTTTCTTTAGTCCTCCACATATGATAGCCAGTCTGTACACACTTCAGATGGGTATATAAACTCCAGTATTTTAGCTATGTACCATAAGCTAGTGTTATGCTTGACCCAGGTAGGAACAAGTACAAACCTAGCAGGTGAAAAGTCAAAGACTTAGGGGAATGAAGGACTAGTGTTATGTTTTGTCCCTTTTCCTTTTCCCTAGTTCTTTCTTTTATCATTGTCACTTACTTTCCTCTGCTTACTTTGCTGTCTGACTGGCCAGACCCTTTGTTATTTTTCCTTATACTTAGTTTGATCTAACCCAGACTCCTTTTACTCCTTTTGACTTATATATCATTCATGCTTATGCTCATGTCTGATCCAACTTGGACTCCTGTTGTCTTTTCCCTCATTCTTCCTGATATGATAGCTGGTCCATGCACCTTCCAGATAGGTATATATGCCCTTGTCATCTAGCCTTATACTTCAAACTAGACTTACCTGGTATCCTCTGGCAATCTACCACACTCCCCTTACCTTTGACTCTCAACCACCAGCAATGACTTCTTCTTGACTGGAAGTACCCTTGTTGCTGTAGGAAGACCCTCAGCATCCTTTGTTCTTGTCCCTCTATAGGAAGATCCTTTGGATAACATCTTTTGTCTTAAATATATCAGTCCTTTTCCCCTTTCATCCTTGCCTCTTTGTCCACTAGGTCTATGTTTGTTTCTACTTGGGCCAAGCATAACTACTGATACCTTTGGAACAAAAGGTGTTATATAAAGGGTCTTCTTATAGAGGAACAAGGATGAAGGAGCTGAGGGACTTTCTATAGCAACAAGAGTACTTCCAATCAAGGAGAGATCCTTGTTGGTGGCTGAGGAGTGGAGAGTATGAGGGAAATCCAGTAGATTTCTAGGTAAATCTAGCTTAGGGTATAGGCTAGACTATGAAGATTTATATACTTGTCTAGGAGACACACAGACCAGCTACTGTGTTATGAGAGACAAAGAAAAAACAATGAAGGTGTTCAGGTTGGATCAGACAAAGTCATAAGCAAGAATGACATATTGGTTGAATAGGATAGAGGAAGTCTAGATTGGATCAGATCTAATGTAATCAAGAATGATAAAGGGTCTGGTTGGTTGAATGACAAAGTAATCAACATGAGGTAAACAGCAATGGTGGGAAAAGGGGACAAAGGAGAAAGAAAAGGAGTGAATTGTAACAACTAGACTTGTTTGACAAATACCATATGCTCTACTAAATCCTTTTTCATGCTCTTGGTTTCCTTGTCCCTTTTTGTGCTCTTAGCTTTCTTGTTCCCTTGATTGTCAGCAAGGCACTCCTTGACTGAAAGTATCCTCATCATTGAAGGGAGTCTCTCAATGCCCTGTCTCTTACATGTTTATACAAAGTCCTTCTAGATAATGTTTTCTTGTCTAGAAAGTATCAATCTTTTGTTCCTTTATCTTCCCTTTATGCCCACTAGGTCTACATTTGTCCCTATCCAGGCCAAGTGTAACAAACCAGTAGTAGCAGCAATAGAGTGGACAATTGTCCAGTATCAAGCATAGAGAAGATAGTATGTTTTTGAGTAGTAGAAAAAGATCTCATGATGATGGTGATTGAAAGTAAATATGTGCATGAATTATTTCAAACTCAGACATGATATTTATATGTGTATCTTTGTTTGTACAACCAAATAACACCCACTATTACACAATTCTAACTTTTTTTATAAAAGGTACGAAACTGTTATAATGGTATTGTTATTTTGAAGAAGATATATCTTTACAGCCACTAGATGTAATCACATGACTCTAGAGAGTGACTTGTGGCCAATAGTGTATACTTTATTTTGTCTCACTGTCAAGTTCCAATCTGCTCTGTTCTGCTCTAACAAGACAGAGAGTGTATAGGGTAAGGGGGCATAGTGAGCAGAGGACAAACAGGAGCATAGATGAATGAGGACTATAGCTTTAGTAATGCAGGGGGCATACTGCAACCTTATGCATTCTGTGTCCTTAGACTTTGGTGGATGGAAAGGCAGAGGTCTGACTGGCTTGAAGGTAGAAGGAGAGTAGATAAGGTCAGAGTTGGAATCAGATAAAGGGACAAAGCAAGAGAATGGGAAAGGATCTAAGTTGATATTCAAACTGAGAGATAAGCCCTCAGTGACCATAGCTTAAATACATACAAGGAGAGGTGTACTATATAGAGAAGGAGAAGGTATCATATGGTACATGACAGTCATAAGATGGGACAATGACAGAGAGACAAGACAAAGCACAAGGTACAGAGGACAAAGCACAAGGTACCAGTAAAGGGTCCAGACAGCTATAGCCAATGGGATCTGAGTCAGAGTTGGAGTTGGACAGGAGTCCACACTGTGAAGGGGAGGGACAAGTAGTACAGTAGCATTGGAGGAGGTTGGAGAAGGCTTACATGTGTTGGAGTGAGTTGGACTTGTCACAGTTATGACACTCACTAATACTAATTTTAAGGTATCAGACTCACCTCTAGCAATATTAAATGAGCCAAATGATCCAGGCAGTGAAACAGTTGCTATAGACAGTCACTACAGCCTATAGGAACATCTTAAAGGCTGGAGAAACAACCATGTCAATAGAACAAATATGTAGAGTCAAAATCTAGGGCTAGAAGAGCAGTAGGGTGATCAGATTGATAAGGATGATGTTGGAGGTAGTTGGGACTATCTAAGCAATGGAAATAGTATCAGATATAGTAGATAGACTCACAAAATAAAAATATTACTGATCTAATTGTCAGAGATCACACCTCCAATTAGGTCCAATCACTCTGGTCTGATCACTCTGGTCTGTCTCCAGATGTTCTATCAGACTGTAGGGCATATACTCATATATCCTTTTTCTTACCTTCACTCCTATGGTATGTTCTCAAAACCACTTAAACCATTTTCAGAGTTGAATCAGAGGTGCAGAGTTACAAGCATGCCTCTGCCTTTGAGTATTTAACTTGTGTCTTTGTTGTTCTCTGTCCCTCAGTTACAGTGACTCCAAAAAGTGTTACAATAACTAACCTCAAACCAGGGCACAAAGTGCCCTGCAATAGTCCATGGGAATATTGCTTTGCTTT
>JBBPLV010000479.1:0-18701 GCA_038089975.1 Boletellus ananiceps | reverse complement strand
TAGTTTTATCCATGTACTTGCCAGCAGTATCCTCGAGTTTCAATGAATGCGTGCCTCTCACTGTTTCGGTCGTCTTGCAATGGCTCGCAATCACCCTGGGCGAGTCATCTGCCGCGGCAAGGCACCGATCATGTTATATTTACACTTTAACGTGACGCTCAACTTATGGAGGCGGGGTGCCTTGCCACTGAAGAAGTGGACTACGAGAAGGGCACTGTAGGTTCAAGGGTGTTCCGCTATGATGATGCTAGTATTCGTGTCTGAGACTGTCTCGTAGCATCTTGTGCAGTGGTTCAGAGCCGCCTATTCACATCTGTCAAGACGCACCCTCGGCGAGCTTTCGGTGTCGGTGTCGCGCACGTGACGTTAATTAGTCTTGTCGAGACTGACCTGGATGATGTCGACAACCTGGCAGGAGACGGTTGGATACATCGTGACCACCGATTTGTCGGCAGTGCTGCCTAGGGACAATCAGTCCAAGGTCTGCACTGGTAGGGGTTGGTCACGCGCTCGAGGAGAGATCGTCACGAAAACCTCGGCCTGTACATATCTTGGACATACGTAATTGATAGCATACACAATGTTTACAAGTCAGCGCGTCGTCAACGTCGTTTGCGGGTATCATGATGCGATGGGGTCTATTCACCGCGTGGAACAGCACCCTCCTTTTTTTTTTTCCCTCGGGCTCAGATACGCACGCGATGGCTGCGGTCGGACGTGTTGGAGATGACGTCCCAGGTACTAGAGCTAGCATCTTCAGCATCGCTCCAAGAGTCGGAGCTGCTGGGAGATGCGCTGCCGCTTCGGGGCCTGGCCCTCACACCTGCAGGTCCAACGCGCCGGCGTGAATCACGGGGCACCACAAACTGGATTGTCGGAGCAGGGGGAAGGGAATCTCGGTCGGGCAGGCGGTCTCCCTCGTCCTCAGAGTCCGTCCAGGTGTAGACAGATGGCGTGGGGGAAGAAGAAGGAGAGGAGGATGGTGAAGTCCCAGGGGAGGACAGCCAGATCGTTACGGGCGATTGTGGAACCTGTTCGGACAGCACAGTGGAGGGAATGGACGGCAGGGAAAGCGTGCGACTCAGTGTGGGTAGCTGCAGCGATGCGTCTTCCACATCTTGTCCGTGTCGCTCTCCCATTACCCTCCATTGATGAGGCAGCTCAGGAGCACCAGAAACTTCATCTCCCATTACTGCGTCATCATCCAAGATCACGACGGTGTTGGGGATCGGGGACGGTGGTCCCGAGCCACTCAAGGACGGCTCACCGGCAGAAGACGCATCGTCCGTGAGGTAGGCAAGGCCGGATGGCGCATTTTTCACATTCTCCCGTAACGTTTCTGTGCTCGATGACCTCCGCATCCTCCCATGCTTCTCCTCCCAGTTCAACAACTCTTCCCGCTCCCTGGCATGCCTCGCGAACATCTCGTCCCAGACTGTGGTGACCGGACGTTCTTGGGCCTGATTATCCCGCATCCATACCGACCGGAGCATCCACTCTGTGTCCAACATGGCGAGATAGGACACGTCCTTCCACGTGCCTGCCATGCCCTCTCCTTCGGGTTGGTAGACCGCCCTTCGCCTTGTCCCTTCGTGGACGAAGCCGGACCCGATGAACAGACGCAAAGCTCTGTCCCTGAAGGGTGCGTCGAGGATCGCGGCTTGCACGCGGTGGAACTTGAGCTCTTCGAATGCCCAGCCGAGCACAAGCTGTACCGCTTCGCGAGCATAGCCGCGGCGCCTCATGTCTTGCCTCATGACGACGCCGATGTTGGCTTCGCCCGCGGGAAGGTTGGCAGGGCCTGCATGCAGGTAGATGAGACCAATTTGCCGATCTTCTGGAACATCTTGTGGCGAGGGATCTGTGGAAGGCGTTGGGGGCGGCTCCGGCGTGTAGCCTGGTAGGAGAGTGTAGGAGCTGCCGGTAAAGAGAGAGTTGGTGCCCTCCCCCGCGTCTTGAGTGGGAACGGGGGTGTTGATCGTGATCTCTGCACAGAGGAGACATTCGTCCGCAAACGACAAGAGGCCTGGCGCGGATGCTTGGCAGGGTTCGACGGCGGTCCTCCTGAGCGTTTGCCAGAGTGGGTGGTCTGCCCAGGGAAGTGGCTCGTGGTCAAACAGGTGCAGGGAGATGTTGGTCGAACGCAAGAGTTCGGTCATGGTGAGAGGTGGAGGTGGAGGTGGAGGAGGTCGAGAGTGCCTGGGGCGTAGATGCGGGTATAAGTACTTGCTGTAGACCACACCAAACGGGCGTCTGAACGTGGCGCCGGCGAATCACGATAACGGTCGATTAGTAGACAAGCGCGACTTTCATCGACCGTCCTCAGGGGGCATTGCTTAGTGGCGCACGTGACCTTGGCCCGCTTGCCTCTGCCCGATGCGCTGGACTGCACTGGGCGCGTCGCACCCCAGGCTCGTCCGTCGCGGTCTCTCTTCCGCACCGCACCCTCCAAGACGCGACCCGAAAGCGTTCTCAAACACGCTCCTTCTCCCCAAGACCCCCTTCCCCCTCTGGTCCGACCCCGCAAAGTTGGAGGAGCGCTTTAGAAAGAAAACAGGGGACGAACTCTACCAATGGCAGGTCTGTGACCCGCCTGCTCCTCTTTGGCGCTTCTCTTCATCCCCGTCGCGCGTCCCAGGCGGAAAATGCCTCAGGTCCGTCGTTCGTCATGCACGACGGCCCACCGTACGCAAACGGGCACCTCCACATCGGTATGCCATGCTACCAACCCCCATTCCATCGTTCACGCCAGGTGGTCTAGGCCATGCATTGAACAAGATCCTCAAAGACACTATTAACCGTTTTTACGTGTCCACCGGTCATCGCGTCCAGTCAGTGAATGCGTGCCTCATGTCAAGAATCTAATACGAACCAGCACGGACAGTTATTTGCCTGGTTGGGACTGTCACGGGTTGCCCATAGAGAACAAAGCCCTTCAGGATTTAAATGTGGGGCGCACGCGCACTACTCAAAGCCGTCTTGACGATATCTTTGTTTTGCCTAGCAAGATTCGCGTTCACTCCCCGCGTCTACCATTCGCAACGCAGCGAGGAAGACTGCAGAACGAGAGATGAAGATTCAAAAGCACGAGTTTGAAAGGTTTGGCATCATGGCAGACTGGAGCAGCGAGTCAACTTATCGCACACTCGGTAACGCCTTCCTTGGATGGCCATCGACTTCATCCGATGACTCTGTGTTTATAGATCATCAATACGAGATGCGACAGCTTTCTGTTTTTCAGCAAATGGTATCTAAAGGTTCATTCCCTCGTTCCCCATGGACACCTATCGACTCTCTCACAAACACCATTCCCTAGGTCTTATTTACAGAGACTATCGACCCGTTTACTTCTCGCCCTCCTCACGCTCCGCTCTGGCGGAAGCAGAACTCGTATACAAGGATGACCACATTTCGCACTCAGTATATGTAGCATTTACACTCGACTCTGCCCGTTCTGATACCTTCAATGCTACCCGGTTCAATGAGATAACCCAAAAGATGAGCGGGGAAACGATACGTCTTCTGGTCTGGACAACTACACCCTGGACCCTCACTGCCAACATGGTGCGTCGTAGCGTTAGGCTATACACTTTGTCGTGACCCCTCCCATCAGGGCATTGCCGTGCACCCGGATCTCGTTTATACCATCGTACGGAGTTCGCGCCATTCTGGGCTTCTTGTCATTGCAAAGGATCGACTTTCGGCGCTCGCACGCGTCCTTGGTCCCCCCGAGGAGATTCAGGTGATAACGGAGTTTTCAGGTTCGGAACTGGTTGGGCAGTGCTACCGAGGCATTTTTACCGCTCTTCCGCGTGAGGAAGCTTCGCCCGGTTCTTTGAATCAATGTGTCATCCCGGCAACACATGTCACTCCCGATTCTGGAACTGGATTGGTGCATTGCGCTCCTGCACACGGTGCCGAGGACTACCTGGTTTTCCGCTCACAGGGACTCCTGAGCTCAGGAATGTTGTGCCATGTGGACGGAGAAGGCAAGTTCTCGCACCGTGTGACGGATGTCGTGCCCGCGGAGTTAGGTGGGGAAGCGCTTATAGGCTTGGAAGTACTCAAAGGAGGGTCAAAAACCGTTGTGAAAATCTTGGAAGACCGCGGAACGCTCCTGGCTGTCGAAAGGATCAAGCACAGGTATCCCTATGATTGGAAAACGAATGAGCCTGTCATCGTAACGTGCGTTTCTGTTCAAGCTATCCGCCAAGGGCCCGTTGACTGTCTGTGATTCTTGCAGAGCAACGTCACAGTGGTTCGCGAATTTGGACAACATCAAAGAAGATGCATTGACTGCGCTCGAGGGGGTGACATTCTTCCCTCCGGCTTGTATGTGATTCCCGACAGACCTCTACAAATGAGCATTGACGCACTCCTAGCGCGCAATCGTCTGTTAACATTTGTCCGGTCTCGCTCGGAATGGTGTATTTCTCGCCAGCGTGTCTGGGGGGTTCCAATACCATCACTGCATCACGTTCCCAGTGGTGCTGCCGTCCTCACACCTCCCTCCCTGTCTCACATCTTGCGCGTCCTGGGCAAGAACGGCGTCAGCTATTGGTGGGATGGACCTGTCAGTGACTTTCTCACACCAGAACTCGTTGCCGAATACGGTGAAGGCGAATGGAGAAAGGGTTCCGATACGATGGACGTATGGTTCGACAGCGGAACGAGTTGGTCCATGCTAGCCAAGAGAGAAGGAAGGATACATCTCGCAGATGTTTGTATTGAAGGATCTGATCAGCACCGGGGATGGTTTCAGAGTCAACTACTAACTGCAATCGGTGCTGCCGACGATGACACGACCTCGGCGAGCCCCTATGGTACGTTGATTACCCACGGCATGGTGCTTGACGAGGCTGGAAAGAAAATGAGCAAGTCTCTTGGCAATGTTGTCAGTCCGCTCACAGTCATTAACGGTGGCACTGTAAGCCTTGCCCGTGCCGAACTACTTTTTCCGTGGGACTGACAGCATTCAGGACAAGAAGAAAGAACCAGCTTATGGCGCAGACGTCCTTCGGCTCTGGGCAGCGACTGTCGAGTATTGGCGTGATATGTCTATTGGGCCCACTGTGCTTGCCCAGACTGCGGAATCCATGAGGAAAATACGGAATTCTGCTAGATTTTTGCTTGGGAACATTGGTTCGACCGCTTCGCAAAGCAACCAGACTTACTCCCGCGTGGAGAAGAAGGACTTGGGTTTAGTTAGTATCCCCGTTCTTGATACGTACAAGTCGCTCACCGTAAGGCAGGCTGAGCGGTTCGTCATGAACGAGCTGTACAAGCTCGAAAGAACGGCCCTCGAATCTTACGGAACGTACAACTTTCCTCGAGGTGCGTCAAGCATGTAAACGCTTCACACAGTGCTAATGCTGCATCCAAGTGATGACTGCCTTGACGAATTTCGCCAACATCACGCTCTCGTCTTTATACTTTGATATTACAAAGGATGTCTTGTATGCCAATGATGTCCATTCCATCGAGCGCAGGGCGGTGGTTGATACTCTCAAGCGGGTGAGCATATCTAGTATTGGATTCCGCAAAGGTGCTTCATGTACATTTTTAGATATTGCAAACAATGACATCTGTACTGGCTCCCGTGCTTCCTTACCTCGCGGAAGAGATACATGCACACCGTACGACCGAGGCCGTTGAACGTTCCTTCTTCGCGACTAAGTGGGAACCATTAGTAGGTTCATTCATCGCATCCGATGTCAATTCGAGAGTGACTCGACCTTGTTTCTGTTAACAGAGTATTGAATGGGAAGATCCTCAAGCAGAAAAAGACATGGGTGATTTGCTGTCCGTGCGCAGCGTTGTACTATCGCTGTTGGAGAAAGCCCGAGGAGACAAGTTTGTACCCACATTATATGACACCGGCTTACGCTGACACTTGTCAGGAATCTGAAGAGCTCTTTGGAGGCACAAGTGGCGATAACACTGTCACCTGACGCAAGTGGACTGCAATTTGTGGAGCTGTTGAGGCGTGAAGGCAAGCGTAGGAGCTGCTTCCAGGAGCGAATTTGCTGAATCAAATGATCTAAATAGCAAACTTTTTAAAGACCCTCTTCATTGTTTCCGACGTAACGCTGGTGGACGGGGTCAACGCTACGCCAAAATCGCCGACATGGGCGTATAGTGGTTCACTAAGTATACCGGGTAGGTCAGGTCATCATATTGCATTACCAAGAGTCGAGCGTCTCCGACAGGTTCGGACGCTAAAATTGAACTCCAAATTCGACCTTCCTCGCTGCAGAAGTGTCCTCGTTGCTGGACGTTCATGCGGCGTGAGCAAGATGATCTTTGCTTGAGGTGTGCGGAAGTCGTGGGGGAGTTTCGACCGGAGCACGCGGACCATACATAGTAGATGAGAAAGTATAGATAACAGTACCCTCCAGCCTAATAATACAAATGCGGAAATACATGTACATTGTGCAAGCATGGCTTTATGAGCTCGAGGCGGGTTTAATTGTTCCATCCAGCTCCTCAAGGCCTCAACGTTCAACCACGACGTCGTCCTTTCGATGGGATCCGAAGGCTTGCAGATTACAATTCCTGGTGTGTTATCCTTAGCTTTTCTTGCCTTTCAGCTGCTCACCTACGCGGTTCTTTGTGTAGACTTGGACGAAGATGACTATCAAACCACTCCAGTCCCGTTTGGGCGTTCTGGTGCATTTGGCTTTGGCGGTGCACCAGGACCAGAGTCGCCCACCATCCTCACTCCGACAACGGCGGTAACGGCTGAAAGAAGTTTCTTCAGTGTACACAGTCGAGGCGATTCCCTCGCCTCCGATGACTCGTTTTTCGACCATGCCCCGCGCCGACCTTTCGCACACGCTTCCCAGTCGTCAGTCGCGACGACCTCTACGTCCACTTCCACGGGCACAGTTCCATCTGCATTCACAAAAAAGGCCTCTTTTGCTTCCATCCGAAATGCGTTCAAATCAAGTCTAAAGAACAACACCGACGTGCCCCCCCTCCCTAGCCTGGATCACCATCAGGCATACCCGATCTTGAAGAATCCGTTCAACAGGTCAACCTCGTCACTCGCCCACTCTACCACCGCAACATCGAAACAAGGGAGCACTACCAGCCCTCCACATCAGCCTCCACGCCCTCCGACGCCCAGCGAATCGCGTCCCTCTCGGTCTACGTCTCGTCCTCGTGGCCACTCAGCAGCGCGCTCCCATCATTCGTACTCTGGTTCTGTATTTTTCGGTTCGGAAAACGGTAGTGACCACGGACATGTGTATCCATTCGGCCACAATCCGAATCATGCATTCACTTTTGGCCACTCGCCGCATTCCCCCCCTCCAGTTCCTCGCGTCCCTGAGTCGCTGGTCGTCGCACGGAGCGAGAGTCCGGTTGTCTCGGAGGGCGAGAGCGAAGACTTTGGTTCGTCAAAAAGTCCTGCAGATTACGCATTGCATGCGGTTTTCATTCGGTTTGCCGCCCTCGCCGAGGAGAAAATCGACGCGTTCGTGCGCGAAAGCCCTGTAAGCAATACCGTGTTACGCTTCTCGTGCAGCCCGGGCGCTCGCATCCTTTTCATGCACGGGAGACTCGTTATTGACGCATGGCTGTTGTTCAGGATGGCGACCCGATATTGACAGACTTCTTCGGTCCTGCCCTCGACCCCCAACTGGATGAACTCCTTCAATCTCTCGGCAAGATTGCACAGAAGCGCGCCAAGAATGTCATAGACGCTATTATGCGCTGGCGTCGGGGCATGCACGACTCTCCTGCCAACCAATCTGGGCTCTTACGGATGTCCGAGCGAGGGTCGCTTGCCGCGATCTATGTCATGTGCAGAGCGCTGGTCTCCGTTCTTTCTATGCTTCCTGCGAACGCGCTCAGTGATAAAATGGGGCACAGTTTGGAAGAGACCATCTTTGATCAGTTCAGACGGCCATTATCGAGCGTGAATCCCAATTACAAGTTATGCGCAGAACTGTATGCAGGTGTCTTGGGCTGTTTAGCTGGCCTAAGGTAGGTACCAAAGCGCGATTGAATTATCGCATAATGACATCGCTTTCGCTTTGACGCAGATTCGTGAGCGTCACAGATCGATTCCTCAACGAGCTTGCCCCTGTAGCCCATGGCCAGATTGCAAAGGATTTGGACACGAAATTTGAAAATTTAGTAAAAGGTTTGCGGTATGTACAAATCAAGGTTAGTCAGGATGTGTGAATGCGATACGCGTGGTATTCCGTTGATGTCTGATTTGATCGACAGGTTTGGCCTCCGGAAGCGTTTGAAGAAGGTGCCGAATTCATGGAATCTTTGGCAAAGTCATTTGAGCACGCGCACGGCCTACGATTCAAGATCGCGTTCGCAGAGACACTCACACGATTGTTACATCCCATTGGCAAGGTGAGAATGTCGTCCCCTGGTTGATCGTATTTGAGTAGCTTTTGTTGCAGGCTGCCCAAGCCGAAGTAAACCATCCGCAGTGGGAAAAAGCGATGGAGAAGATATACCCTCGTGCAAAAGAGATGATGTCGAAGCCTCGCTATTGGCATGTCGCATATCCTCTGGCAGTTACAGCGCTCTGTGTAGCACCGCATCAATTTTTCCTGAAACACTGGATGGCATGTCTTGAGTATGGAATCAGTAAATTGAAAGTTCGCCGTTTCTCGTTATTGTGACTGCTTGACCTTGTTGCGCTGACGTGCTGACTCCAAAGGACAAACCCTACCGAATTCCTATTCTTAATGGGACGGTCCGCTTGATCTGGACGTATCTTTACCGTTGCCAAGAGCCTGCATCGACTAGCACATCAAAACTAGATGGGATCTTGAAGCATTTCTTCCCAACAGGACGGTCGTCCGTCTTTCCCCCTGAAGAACGCCTTGAACCATTCATCTGTGTGATCCACTTCATCATCTGTCGTTATTTCGAGTATGGCCGTGACTTCTGCTTGGAACTTCTGCAAGAGTCCGCCAATGCGAACGGGGTGTTGGCATCTGAACGTGTTGGGGTCTTGGTACAAGCAACTCTCTTGACATTGCATGGACTCGAACGCGAGGAACCGACGCCAACATGGCCATCTAGTGCGGACTTTTCGACGATACCCTCGTGGGACGATTATCCCTCGTCCTCAGACGTTCTTCCGACTTCGGTGCTCTCGAAACCTGGGATCCAGGATTTTGTCGATCGTTTCGGCGCGATAACCTCTGCCATTGCGCAAGCGAGTTTTAAGGCGGTCGGTCATATGTCCGTCTTTGACGATCAATGGTCACTTGCACGCTCTTCTACATCTGGCAGTGGATCACCGTTCGAGGAATCCCACAGCTTGGTCATTCGTCGGCACCCAGAAGGAGCTTTCGCGTACCAGAGCCACCTAGTTTCACACATCAGCATTCTCCAGACATGCTATCAGTCGTGGCCGCGGTGTTTGCGCACTTCATCGATCTCTCTTCCCGACGCTGTGGATATGCTCTTACGTGGCGTCGTGCATGTCGAGCCCCGGGTGGGTGAAGTTGCCGGGGCAGCTTTGAGAAGGTTCACGAAAGACGCGCTATATGCGCCAACCGTGCTCAAATGCTTCACCGCGTTCTTGTTTGACCCCAAGAATATCGAACGGGAGGGAACTGGCCATCGGATCCTCCTCGAAAGTGCAAGGTTGTTGAGCCTCTGGACTGGCGTGGTGGAAGCATGGATTGCCGGGCTCTCCCAGAAGCCGAAGCAGGACCAGGCGGAGAGTGATTTGCAGGCTGTCCTTCACCAGGCGGAAGAGATTACACTCGGTGCCCTTTTCCTCCTTTCGTATGAACTGATGGCCATCCGTTGTACTGGTGTCAAGCTAATACGCTCGCTCATTCCCCTTTGCAAAAATCTCGTTCCCGAGGATTTTTCGGCCAATTATCCCACTCCTTTCCCGTTCTTATTCTCAACCCTGTTCGAGAACGACACGAAGGATTGTCCTTTCCTCCAGGGATTTGAGGAATTACTCGACCGTGCCGAACTAGATCGCCTTCAGCAATGGCAGAGATCTTTGAAGCCGGACGTTCTTCTGCGGATTGCGGACAGCAACATAGAGAAAGACCGCAAAATATGGCGCTTCATCTACCCGGCAGTCATCCAGGCTTCAATTTCGAGCTGTAGCAAACTCATCCCAAATTGTAGAAATGTCCTCGAAGCTGCAACATCGCGATATCATCCAGCTATGCTTCGACTTGCTGGAATATCTTCCAGTGGTCGCATGCAGGCCTCCCACCCGACAGAGCGAGAAGGGTACAAGCTAATAAAAGAGAACATGACACTTATCGACCAGTGGTACTTATGGACTAGGGTTCTCTGCTCCACTGCCGCGGTGTCGGACAACCGACTCGCGATGACACAGGCAGGTCGCGAGCACACTCGTGTGCCTTCGGAAGCAACTTTTGAGCGCGAGAGAATGTCAACGACACGTTACCTACTTAAGCACCTGACACCCTTTTTGGACGTGGACTATACCCCATTCCGAGATGCTGCTGTGTTGTCTATCAGCGCATTTCCCGTCGAAGGCTATCCTCAACTTCTCGAGGACCTTAATCACTTCACGTCTCGTCGGTTTTACGACGAAGGTCACACCAAGCCGGGTTCTTCTGCGACTAGTATCAGTCCCCGTCGACAAGCTCGCCTGCATTCAGCAGTCGGTCGCATCTACTACTTGACCGCTTCCCACCTTCACGCTCTGAAGTCGTTGAACAAGCAAGACGCTCTATACCACGCGCTCAAGTTCGTTAAGAACACGCAAGCGTTCCTGCTTGCTCCTGAGAACCGTGACAACTACACTTTGCAACGGCTGCGCCGCTATTTTTGCGGTCTAGTGGAGCGCCTTTTTGATGGTTTGGAAGAACTTCCTGAGACGGATAGCTCCACCTCTCTAAATATCCATCTCTCTTTGTACCGCATGTGTGAAGAATGGTGTCAATACGGTCCACGAACCGAATCTGCCAAAACGAAGTTTATCCTGATGCAAAGAGCTGCGGCCGCAGCCATCAAAGACCCTGAGGCAGAGTCAGATCCAGGCGAGCGCTTCCAACATGAAAGCAAACTGCTGTCGCATGCATCTGTCGGTGCCTTGTGTTCTCTTTGTGTGAGCGCCGTCCACTTTGATTCACCGCACCCTGGTTAACTGGTTATCGTAGCAAAAGGCTTATCGTCCGGCTGCCATTGCTAAACCAAGCTCTCCGACGGAACGATCCATGCCTGATTCTCCCAAACCGCTTGAAGCAACCGAGGTCCTGGATCGAATTCATGCTGTGCTCGAGGAAGCCCAGGCCCCACTGGTGGCCTGTGCCAAGTGAGCCCGTCCTACAATCTTCTGTTTTGCATATCCTCTGACCTGTTCTCGTCTTTTCAGAAAGGCCTTGCGATCTCTCCTTGTCTTACCTGAACCGGGTGCAAGTTTACTAGCAGACGTCATCCGCAGGGGGTTCTGTGATGCCCCTAATACTGCCACACTGGTCAGCGCCGTGTTCTTCGAGACCATCATGGACGTGATTTGCAACGGGCCCAATCACACATTCACATTTGCGCAAGTGGTTTGCTTGGGACTGACGAACCTGTGTCACGGAGACATCACGATACGACGGCACGCATTCAACATTCTTGTGGCCATTCATGAGCAGTCCGCGGGTGTGATCGCCATGGCCGAATTCGAAACATTAGTGGCTAGCAATACCCCGAGCGTTTACCTCCAGGCCCATCGACTTGTTGGGGAATGTCTTGCTGGGGAACATCCAGAGCAAGCTTTCGGTGTTCTTTCCGAGGTCGCTGCAATGCTCTTGCGTGTTCACCGTCACGGCAACGAAAGAGTTTGTCATCTCATGTTGCAAAGCTTGGAACATTGGATGCCAAACCTTGCGATCACTGCGCCTGACTCGTCGATGTTGGCCTTGTCATCGAATGGTAGCCTGGCTGTGTATCACCTGCTTGCTCTCACCAAGCGGTTCAGCGATGCACAGCCCGAGCAAATCGCCACGATCTGGGCGCGGCTCGTCGAGGTTCCGGACCCGTTATCTGGGCGAGCTGTTGTATCCTTCCTGATCAGTGAATCCCTCAAGGTCGCTACAAATGCATTCGTCAAGTGTGCGTCCGAAGTTATTGCGTGCTTATCGCGGTCAGCGGCGGGAGTACAGATCTTCCAGGAACTGTGTAGCATTTGTGGGCCAGAAAGGATGCTACCTACATTCGAACACCGGCTGGAGCAACTGACACCCGAGGAACTCGAGCTGTGGTCCGACCTCGATGTGCTGTTCGCTGACGATCACCCCCGTCAACTTTTGGGACCCGCTCAGTATGCAATGGTGTACATTGGCTCTGTCTCTCTCGAACGCATGTGGACACACCATGACCAGATACCCGTTATTCTTTCGGCCGTCCTGTCTCACCTAGATCACCGGTCCTTGATGCTTCGATCAGCTGCGCGTCGTATGCTGTTTTGCTTGATGAGAGCTTGCGTACCTCGGTACCCATCAACCACCGACAAGATGGATCAGCCTTCCCATGCGCCTCAGCTATCAATCATTGCAACCATGGAGAGTAAGGGGGATTCCCTTTTCTGGGCAGAAAGCGATACGGAGGAGGTGGTCATGCCTCGCATGAAGTACATCGTTGAGCAAGTGGTGTCCGTCATCGGGCCGTCAGTCCCGGACCTGGAGCAGAACCTAGCCGTTGTGTTGATATCCTATATTGAAAACTGTCATATTCGCAGCATCGCCAAACGGTGCCTTCAGGTCTTCCGGTTGCTGAAGATTCCGCTCTCTCAAGACGACCTCGGACACATACTCAGTCGCTTGTGCTCTACCATCAGTGATGATGAGACCGAGCTTCACCAATTTGCCGAGGCGATCATGACCACCCTCGTGGTCTCTGTGGCTTCTGATGACCTCGACCCTGCACTCCTTCCTCGTCTCTTCTGGGCAACAGCTTCATGTCTCACAACAGGTGTCGAATCAGAATTCGTCGCAGCGGTCGAACTCTTGACCGCCTTACTGGACAGGTTGGATTTGGACAACGCGGAGCTCGTCGAGTCGGTCCTCACTCAGCGTCCAGAGTCTTGGAATGGCACGTACAGTTTACAAACGTGTCTCCTCAGTGGACTGCGCTCGGCCACCACTACGGCTGACACCTTCACGGCCCTACAACGACTGACTAGAATCCCGGATTCGCGACTCATCGAACCCACTGATCGTCGTATCTGTGACCTTTTCGCCCTCTCCCTCCCGTGGTGTTTGCATTCCATGTCTGGAAACAGTCGTGATGTTGCCCTCGACGACTTTTGCATGTCCATCGCCAATCTTGCTTCACATGAAGGCCGGGACACCATCTCTCGTATCATGACCTCCTTTGTCAAGAACCGCTTCCGTACCAAGGATGACTTCCTTCGGCAGTCGATCACCGGCCTTCGTGAATATTATTCAGCCACACGCTGGCCGGACATTGCGACACTCCTTTTGGGTCTAGTGCTCAATAAGGAGAACTGGATGCGTGTTCACACGATGCAAGTGTTGAAGGCATTCTTCCAGCAACGTGACCCGCGAAACGCACAGCACTCACTCGTTACCGAGCACCTCATGCCGTTGTTGCGACTTGTCGAGGGTGACCTGGCTGCTCAAGCTCTTGACGTCCTCGAAGAGCAAATAAAGGTGTCTGGGGGACAAAACACGCGCAACGTTCTCCGGATGAGCATGCACACCTCACTTGATCCTGCACCTGTAGAAGAAGGAGAAATCTTCGGCGTTCCCGAGGATTCAGGGTGGTGTATCCCTCGAGTCAAATTCCGGAGGTCTATCTGCCGGAATAACATGATGGCGGTCGCGCAGACATGCATCGGGGCCATACGTCCTTCGTACATTGATCTAGAGGGACGCTCGCAGATCATGTCGTTTACTGATGGACTGGATGAAGACCTTGGCGTGTTAGTCCAGGACCTCCACGAGTTGAGCGAATTCTTCCAAAACATGAAGCCGCAGCCTCGCATTTTAGTGCCGAGCCAGCAACTGGAGGAACGCGTGGCATCCATCATCGCCCGATCAACGGACAATTCTGACGACCCTCAGACGCCATTCGCGGACGTGTTTCATATTGGCAAGCCGAATGATATCGAGGACGACTCTGAGGACGACAGCGACTCTGATTCGGAACTCGATGTGTTCATTTTTGATTCGCCGACGTTTTACCGCAGTGCTCCGAACGGCCAGGGGCTCGGCTAGTGGCACCCATTGGTGTATTAGCACACTCTTTCCTTGGGCCAGATTATGCGCATGTACAGTATTGTAGTGGCCTGTACAGTCGTAGTACTAGAGTCTGTGGCGGCCCGTGGCAGGACACGGGCTTTCACGTGTTTTAGGCGTGTTTGTGTTGCAGTAAGCTGACGTCAATCTTGTTATCCTCCCCTCCACCCCGCATCCCGAAGTGCCTTCGCTGAGCCTCACCATAACCACCACCTCGGAAGCGTTCTCTGAACTGCGCGAAGAACTGGCCAGAGAAGCATGGGAGATACCGTCATCCGCGAGGTAAACGTTTCCCCACTCCCAGCATTTTCTACGCCGCCATGTGTTAGCGAAATAGGTTGTCAAGGACGTTTGGACATTCTCCCGGTTCGTTCTGCGTCGAATGCACTGAGCGCACCGATTTATCGTTCCTCCTAGTCCGTTCGCTAGATACGGCGTATTCCCTGTCGGTGGTAGATCGACTGCCATCAAATTAAAAGGCGGAGGCGTATGGGTCCTCGCCTCGACGCCTCTGGATCGTGAGACGAAAACCAAGATCAACGAACTCGGTCCAGTCAAGTACGTTTTTCCCTGAATATGCTTTCAAACATGGACTGTCTCGAAACAGGTACATCATCAATCCAGATGCCGTTCACCATCTTTATCTGCTCGAGTTCAAGATGGCGTATCCTAATGCCAAGGTGATCGGGGTGGAAGACACGATCCAAAGAATGAGCGAAAAATCGTTTCCGTTTGACGGAGGTGAAGGCTTGTTGTCTTTCCTGCGACTTGCTGTACGCGTACTAGCGGTGCATGAGCTCACGCTGTTCTGTGTCAGTCTGGGGTCGCGATCCACCCGATACACAGTATGGCTTTGAAGAAGACGTACGTCTACTTGGCGCGTGTCCCGAGTGCACGACTAATTCGGTTTTCTAGATCAAACACTGGTACGTCTGCCAGGCAGTAGGTCGCCGGGCACGGACTCAGCCAGCGGCATCAGCTATTTCTCCGGTTTCAGAAACAAGGACGTGGCATTCCTCCACACCGCCTCGAGGACTCTCGTTCAAGCAGACCTCTTGTTCAATCTACCCGCGACGGAACAAGTGAGCGTCTTGCCCTGTTCCCTTCTATCTGTCATTGAGGTCACTCGACTTCAAATTGCTCCTAGTACTCGAAGTCTTCCAAATGGATTCTTCAAGCAACACTAAAGCCGGGCTCATGGGCCCACCAGAAGCTTATTCAGAATCTCACCGTTGACGCCGAGTGAGTTGAACAAGTACGTCGCTGGTTGCTTGGCTGAACCGGCTGCAGAGCGATGGCACGCGACGCAAACACGGTGGCATCCTGGAACTTTGACCGGATAATCCCTTGCCATGGGGTAGGTACCTACTTGAACGAGCGACCAGTCTAAGCCTCATCGGATGTGCAACGTCGTACAGGACGTTATCGAGCGAGCCGCGAACAAGGCGTGGCGAGCTGCCTATCAAGCTCTCCTCGACTGACGTCGCAGACGTGGTTGGACGCTTCCAGTTCCTATTTATCGATCGAATGCTTCAGCCTCATCCACGAGTATGCGATTATAGTGCCTGTATTTAAGCGTGTAACATCTGTAGGTAACTCTATTCTCCAATGTACCGACGACTGTACCCCAGGGTGGGCTGAATTCTGCCTGGAACTTGAGACCTGTGGCAAGCTGATTGCACCTGAGGGGCTGTTACATCAGTTCGAAGACACGATGATCACACGACCACCATGAGTGTTGTCTAGGGGAGGCTCGGGTGAGTACTAGTACACATCCACGCGTTTGATGCAGACGTCTTTGGTGCACAGAAAATGGTCCCTTGCGAGCAGACGAAGAAATCTGACTACATGCATCGCCAAGCATAATCATGCTAAGATTGTCAAAAGACTCTGGAAGTTTAACATTGGATTCGTTGAGTATCCAGTCGAGTACTTCAGCCCAGTCTGCGACAAGTCAATGTGTGGCTCGATGTAATCCGGACCATCGTCGAGGCTATCTGCAAAGACATCGGTAGTGCACTAAGGTAGGCAACGTCCGAGGTTGGTCAGTCGGGAGCGTTCGGTGGTGGGTATACAGTAAAAGCGTGGCCTTCCATTCAAGATACTGGATGTGTGCGTGCCATACCACACTGGCTTACCAGTTTGACAAGAGCTCGTCTTGAAGCTTGAAACACGCTCCTGCGTCAACGTGGGCTTTGCGAGGACAGGTTGCCCATACGAGGGAAAACCGGTTACTTCAAATCGAGCGATCAGCTGGAGGTGAGGCCTGAGCATGGACACGGAGAACACACTGAGGGTGGGAAGCACAGCTTAAACTTCGAAAGTGTCGCTGAAGGTTCCCTCCGCGAAGCCATTTTGGGTTCTGAGGCTCTGAGTGCGGAAAAGGCAGTGCTGGTGGCGTTTTGCGTGAAGGGCATCCTGCCTTGCAGCAACCTGGCCAAAGGAACGGGGCACAGTAGGGGAGTGTGATGCGTAAAATGACCTCGTGATGGAGCACAGGCTCGCGTGTCGCCGGTTCCTAATGACTCAATGATTCGGAAACGAACCTGCAAGATCTCAGATATCCTCAGGCTCGGTTTCGCGGGGAAACTGTTTAGTTTGAGTATCCTTGCAGGACTTCCAAGACATCGAGGTTGAATTGGTTTCAAACTCGACGTGCTCCGGTTTACTGACCATGGGTCCACAGGGGTCGCCCCGAATCCTCGAGCAGCTCATGCGCACCATGCCTTGAGGGGACGCAGGGGTGGATATCGGTCGAGTGGACAATCGTACCAGAGATGGACAACCCTGGGTGAGTAGCGAGTAAAAAGTGAACAAGGTCCAACTGAACAAACGTTGCTCAACGTCTGAGTTTCAAGATTGTCATTTTTTTCGCGGGGGCGGTCCAAGACGAGTTCGCCCTGGCGAACCGATGGTCCTCAGTCTAAGGAAGCTCCAAGCGACTTCATGATACTGTAGCCAGCCACTTCTCTTTTTTACTCGACCACATTCGAGGGGGGCAGCGACGACGACGAGTGCAACGTTCAGTGGATTCCGTGAGATGGTTTTTCACAGCTATTGGCAGCTTGACTTCGCTGACGAGCTTAGGATGCCAGCTTCTGGGCTAGTAGAAGCAGAATCCGTCCATCAGGCAGGCGCCCATTTTCATTTAGCAAGTTACTATTAAGGATCGGGCTATTCCCACCTGACGCAACGAAAAGGAAACCGTCCTGAAACACTAGGGCATCAGCCCGTCCCTGTGTTGGATTTATGGTCAGAGAAATCCTGCAGTGCGCGTTGGAAAGGCATGCTGCAGGCTATGGCTTCTGGACACACAAAGCCGCATCTGGGTCAGTTCAAGAAGTGAGGTGAGCAGCCATCTCGGAACACGCGGCAGAGTCGTGTCTTGGGGCAACGGTCTCTTATAAGACTGGACCTGGGGCGAGCACGCCATCACAAACCCTACGATTTCGCCACTTATGCCCCTTTGCTTACTTTGCCCCACCGGAAGTCAACCTTCGTTTGTCGAAATGAGCCAGTTGGTGAATGTGAGGGGGTTCTCCGCTCGCCAGGGGTTACCCTGGTCTGACATCCGTCTGCTCTCCAGCATATCTCGAAGGCACACCCAGATGTGCCCCCTAACCCCACGGGATACGCTAACCAACAACCCATTGACGCTACTAAATGTAGCATCTGCAACAAGAAGTTCACCACCCCAGGTGCATTGTCCAGCCATCAGAGTGCTAAGCAACACTATCCGCCCCGTTCAGCGTCTCCTCGCCAGCCTGCGAGCTCCGGGGGGCTTGCCCATCAGCCAGAGACTCAAAGGATCTCTACCCCTTCCACTGCGGTAAACGGCAGTGCAATTATCGATAAATCAGAGGCGGCAGCGCAACATGTTATACATCGCTGCAGCGAATGTCAAGCAAACTTTAACTGTCCTGCTCAGCTGGAAGCCCATCGGTCCACCCACGGGAAGATCTCATGTTCAAAGTGCAGCCAGCTATTCTCCTCCCTCATCGAGTGGAACAACCACTTCAAGGGAGCGCATCAGAAAACGGAATCTGGTAGTCATCGAGCGGAGCTCGCTTCTGGCGCCACCATCTCCCCCCATAGAAGCCCTAGCCCAGCTATCATTCGTCCGGCGAGCTCCCAGCCCATAATCAGTAAAAATACTCCTCCGAACCCGCTTGGTAAAGGCCTCGTTGACTGCGATATCTGCAAGAAACCATTCAAAGGTCAGGTGGGCTTGCAAGCTCACACGGCCGCGAAGCATCCTGCGAAGGCAAAATGTGTTATTTGCCACTTTATCTGTCAGTCGACTGCCGCGCTAGGGGAACATGTCAATGCCGTCCACTCGTGTACCGTATGTCACGATGGCATTCTGAGAGACGTGCAGACCTTGTCCGATCACATGTTCGAGCATTCTCATCCTATTCTCTGCAAGAAGTGTGGGACGCGGTACCAGACCGAGGAGGAGCGCAAGCTCCACTTTGC
>JBBPLV010000478.1:0-18720 GCA_038089975.1 Boletellus ananiceps | reverse complement strand
CGTAGCTGACAAAATAGCGGGTGAGCAGTTTTGCACAGGTCTCGTTCTGTCACTGAGAACGTGCGTATATCATCAGAGAACATTCTCATTGCGAACGATTATACTCAAGATATAATTGTTTTGCTGTCCAAGTTGCACGATGCCCTTCCGCATGCTCGAGCACTGGCATATTTAACCTGCCGTGCGCTGCTGATGCGAGCATCGGGAGACCAACAGGTCCTGTTGGCACATCGTATCGTTCACGCCATGCACCTGACCTCGCTAGAGGCAAGTGATGAGTTGAACTTGCAAGAGGTTTATTCATTCCTACTCGCCTTGTTGCGGATCCAGTACTTACGATCATACAAGGCATTGGATGCACGTCACATAGGCAGGAAAGT
Source organism: Boletellus ananiceps (assembly GCA_038089975.1). Lineage (NCBI taxonomy): Eukaryota > Fungi > Basidiomycota > Agaricomycetes > Boletales > Boletaceae > Boletellus > Boletellus ananiceps. Next base: position 18,340 of record JBBPLV010000478.1, on the reverse strand, counting down.
GATTATCAGACCGGGAGGACGAAATACCGTCCATGCTTTGCGAGCCTCGATTCTCGCCCTAGTTCCAGCTCTACCCGCCCCTCCCGAGTTTGCTGCGACTTGTATTTCAATGATTCCTTCAGTACGTTTTCTCTCCTTGATGGCTCGGCTGATCTAATGGACCAAAGCCTGAACAGATTCCCAGTCACTCAAGCCAGTGCTACGTATCCTTAATGCAAGAGATGTACCGTCTTGCTTCCACTTCGACGCGCACTATACCTAGCCAGCTTTCAACTTCCATTTTGCAAGCACTATTCCTCAACTTGAGAGACAGTTCGCTGGCATTTCTCCTTGGTGCTCTTCTCTCATCATCTCTCTCTTTGGAAGGCGTTAGAACGCACGCCCTATTGCATGTTCTTGCGTTCGTACGTGGCCATTCTGGTGGTGGGACCATCGATTTCCAGGCGGTGCTTCCGTCGCTGATCGCTCTGCTATTGGATGCACGGTGCGATAAACGGGATCGCGCATTGATCTTTGAGAGCATTTCGCTTTTTGGCAGTACCACAGAGAAAAGGTACATGTATGGTATGGACACACTGTACGGATCAGCTTCATGTGAGTCCCCAGATTGCGCGTACAAAGGACCGCTCACGAACCTGTATTAGCCCAATTACAATACGTTGACACAAAGGATCTTTCTGCTTATGTGAAGGGTCTTGTGGATAATAGGGAGCAAGTAACTCAGGATGCAGACTATATCCAAGTGTTCCATCAGAAGCATCTTGAAGGTTCGAATACCAAGTACGAATTAGTACCAATCCATTTGCCATCTGCTATTGACAATCATGTCTAGATATAGGCGCCGGATCTTGTGTTTCCTGCTTTCACATGTGATCAGCCATCCCTTCCCATTCGCTCGGATCGCACTCCTCCGCTCCATCGAGAATGTCTCTGACTTCGCCAAGTCCCGCATGCTACTCCCAGTTATGAAGGACCTAGTGCAAGATCCCGATCCCATTGCGCAGATGTTCTGCACGTCATTTGACTCATATGTGTTGCTCGTTGTTGCTGGCTTCCTGAGCACCACTTCGGCGGAACTTGAACGTCGAATTGACGATGAAACATGGCCTGTGTTCATTTCGGGACTTCAGTTCTATTTCCACTCCAGTCTGTTTGATTTGTTATCCTTTGGGTGCTTGTGCTGATCAGCGTCCGGTAGGCTCAGACGCGTCCGCTCGGGAGCTCTACGCGAAGGCCCTTGAGCAGAGGCTCTTTGTGGGTCTCAATCTCCCTCGACGCTCAGAGATCTGCACCATCTTGTTACAAGCGGGCAGTGAAGGTGGTGAGGCGGTAAGTAAGCACTGGTCGGATATTCTTCATGCTTGTTCACGTGTCGTGCCTAGTACTTGACGTCCCGAACGCTCCTAGGGAAGCTTCTCAAAGATGTTGCGCTGATCGTGCGACTTCTTGTAGAGTTTCGACCGGACCATGTCGAGAACGAGGCGCCTGCGAACAAGCGTGCCAAGCTGGAGCAGTGTGTAGTTATCATGGTTAGTCAGACGCGCGAACTGATGAGACTTACAGAACATCGCATGTCTACGAGATCAGTAAACTCCAGCCATTGAGTTTATTGGCCGAAGTACTTGGGACGACGGAGATTCCAGGATCCTTGGATTTGATATCTAGCCTTTTGGAAACCCTCAACAGGGTTATTCGCTCCAAATTTTTGGCACCGTCGGACACGAGCTATGTCTGTCAGATGCTGATGGCTGCCATAGAAAAGAGTGCAAATAGACTTGCAGTGAGCGCTTCTCTCCTGTGGTTTCATTCGATGTTGAACAAGGCATCAGGAACCCCCAGCTGTGCCCATTCGCTTGGAGGTCTTGGTTGAGCTCATTAGGGGTTCGTCAAATCGCATTTTTATCCATTCATTGATTCACCATTCCCCTGACAGTCACTGATAATCCCCAAACGTTTAATGAAGCTTTATTACTGATGGCCAACTTGGCCAGGCTCACTCCTGACTCTGTCCTCCACAACATTATGCCCATCTTCACGTTCATGGGATCCAACGTCTTCCATAGAGACGATTCATACAGTTTCAAAGTTGTCCAAAATGTGAGTTCGTATCCTGCTGTTAGAAACCAGCTCAAGGATCTGGCGCAGACTATTGACAACATTGTGCCGGTGATGGTGTCGTCCCTTAAAACAAAACATCTGGATGGCCTCGACTTGTATATCGGAGCGAGAGATTTCCTGCGCATCTTTACGGATGCATCGAACCACATTCCCCGACATCGGCGACAAAAGTGCGCCCCTTTTCTCAGAGAGTGGCCTGCTGACTCGATCATCCCACCAGCTTTTTTATTCACCTCACAGAAGTTCTTGGGGCACAAAATTTCTTGTCTCCAATCTGCATGCTCCTCGTGGACAAAGCCGCCAATCGCGCAAGTCGTCAAACCCCAGAAGAAGCGCAAAGTACACTCGCCCTACCTGTTTCGTTACTAAGGCATTTCGATCGCCCACAGCAATTATCCGTGCGTCTGTGCGATCTATTTCATGGACGGCAGCCCACAATTTGCTTCAGGTACTCACAGAAGTGTTGAAGGAATGCTTGCGGCTTAGGTCTCAGTTTCTTGCATCCGAAAGTACTGAATCCGCATTTTTGGATTACCCTCGGTGAGTATCCCATACTTGTACGTTTGTGTACTCCGTGGTTGTTGAGATCACGTCACAGAGACGGGGAACATTCTTCATCTACCTCTGCCACGCTGAAACGCCGCATACAAGCACTCGTTCTGTTTGTGAGCATGTCCATGATACCATCTGAAGCGGACGAACCACAGGGCACCCGAGAGGGTGGCAGTTCCACCGACATCATCACCCATCTCTTGGATCTTGCCAAGCTTCCGACCGGTTACGCCTCGGAAAGTGACTTAGTGGCAATCGTCTCTGTGGCTCAGACTGCCATCGAACGCACCATGAACAACATCTCTGCTAGGGAGTTCCTGACCGCGGGTTGTGTGATGTTAACATCCAAAGACACGAAGGTGCGTCCCATTTTTTTCACCCTATCCCGCGCTTCACGAGCATGGGTGGGCTGTATTTGTGCTAGATCAAAGCGGAGGCACTTGGTGTTGTCTCTGCCAGAATTCCACTTGTCACTGAGAGGTTGCGCGAGGACTGTCAGACGACAATCATTGACCTCATCGGCCTTATTCGGGACATAATAGAGCGTCAATCCACTGGGACACTAATCGAATCTGCGCTCGAAGCACTGAAGGCACTGGGATCCACCTGTTGCGATGGCGAAGAGACGACGTTGATGTCGACCTTGCCGCACATCCTCAAGGTGGTGCGATCACGGACGTCCACCGCCGCTGGAGTGTCGGTTTTGCCATGCCTCGTGTGCGTAATTGAATTGCTTTGACATATGCGAGGCTCACATGACGCCGTCAGCACCGCTCTCGGACCACGGATCATCCCTCACTTTAGGAATATCGTACAGGAATGCATATTGGTTCTTCGTGAAGGTCTAAAGGGGAAGACGCGTAAGCCTCGTTGCACGCTTTTACCGTTATATCGCTGACTAGATTCATTAGAACTTGAAGATGCAGGGGAGTCCGCCCTTGCAACCCTCCAGAGTCTGCTGTCGTCTCTGCCCGCCTTTTACGGGGCAACAGAGCTGACCGAGATAGCGAGGCTCTATGTCGAATTCAACGCTACGTCGACCACACATAACAATCCCCTCACTGGACTGATCAAGGCGATCTCGAAAAGGACGTCGGCCGAAGTGTTACTTCCTGTGTTGTATGATCTTTGGCCCAGTGTAGACAAGGCTCAAACAAAGGTGCGCAAGCGTCGTCGCAGATTTGGTTTGGGACAGTGACGAGACATACTGTCAGGAGGGCGTCCATGGCGTGATTGGGTATTTTACATTGCTCAAGAGGGCGCTGCACGCTGCACCTCGTCCAGAGGTTCTAGACAACTTACGACCGGTGTTTAAGGTCTTTATGGGAGCGTTCGACATGAAGATGCCATCTGGTTCTACAGCGGTCCGTCGGTCGGCAGTGGGGGCTGTGCAAACTAATCATGGACTTTTGCCAGGGCGAGCCGCATGTGATATCGGCCTTCACTGAACTTGTCGTGAAACTCAATGAGAATGCGTTCAGACCTTTATTCCGACGTATGCAGGACTGGGCATTTGCAGACGAAAATGGTGCGCATGGCTCTGGATCGACGTCGGTTTGGCAATGGTTGACTTGTTCCCCATAGCGTCAGACGAGAGGAAAATCACTTTTTGTCATGTGTATACCGCCTTGCTGGACTACTTCAAGGTTTGTTGTACGACGGTGATGTGGCATATACCAATGGTCTGATTGGTTTCCATAGGGACTGATGAATCCATACATGGCCACATTACTACGCCCGCTGACAGAAGCGCTTCAATCCTTTAGCTCCTCGCCGAAAACCACCCCGACAGAGTTTGCACTTTGGTCGAGCATCGTCGCGACGTTGACAAAGTCTCTCGAAGCTGACGATGGAGGCATGTGTCTCGCCATCTTCGATCGGTGCTGAATCTGATCCGTCCTATATAGTCTTTTGGCGCGAAGACAAATTGGCCACCCTTCTTCCACACGTGCTGTCTCAAGTACCCGTCTCCGCGCGCTTACCTTTCCCCTCCACAATCGTCGTTGCCGCCCCTCCGGAGACAGAACCGACGACACCACGGCAACACTTGATTTCCTGCCTTCTCTCCATCCTCGCGCTCCTTCCCATCACGTCCTCCGACCTCCTCAAGCGCTTCAACCTTGATCTCCTCATGCACACGCGTTCCGAGGACCCTCGCGTGCGCATACTGGCATTGGAATGCACAACGGAGATGTGGAAAGCCGATGGGAGCAAACTCGTCGGTACGTCGTCTTGACTGTTACCCCTCTCCCTTTTCCCAGAGAAACAAGTCTGCTCACTTGCTTCGTTCAGGATTTGTCGGCGAAACAGCAACGTTTATCGCCGAGTGTGCCGAGGACGAACATGATAGCGTCGTCCAGGAAGCTCACAATCTCAAAAATGCAGTGGAGAGCGTGGCGGGCAGTATCCGCGGTCTGTAGTGGTGTCATAACTTCAGCGGGAACGAAATATTTCAGACGGTCAAAATTTCCATTGCAAACACAACTCAAGCGTGTAATAAAATGACAAATGCCAATAAAAAAACCGCTAGTGTCTGCCTATGAACACCTGCTCTCGATCATTTCTGTGATAATAATTCACAACACTGAGTCACACGCCATGATGACCACGTCGCATCAGTGCCTATTCTTTGATCAACATGTCCAGCTCCAAGACATAAAAAGGCAGTCCAAACGTGCAAAAAGCACCACGATACCGCGTTACCATCCCATTCGACCAACAAACGAAGGGGAACCAGAGAAACTTGCCGAGTAGACTCATGCCCTTGAAGTTCTGCAGGACGACCACGCTCAATCCTATTTACATGCACAAAACCCAAACAAATGGCATACTGTCGAGGCCAAGACCCAGGACGAGAGGGGCTGGAGTCAGCAGACATGTCAATGTTAATGACTTCTAGGTACCAAATCCCAAGGTGCGTCCGAGGGGGCTATAAACAGTGGCCAAGGGGAGTCAGATCCAGAGTCGTTCGTGGTCGTACGTATGAGCGTCGGCGTTGTACTGCGTTGCTCGAGTAATATTGTGATTCTTTTTTTTTCACGTGGGCGCAAGCATCACCTCTAATCACCTCTAAATAGGGAAACATAACTTGAGTACGGCGACAGTACAAAAAGCCTACATCTACCTAATCTAATCACGCTTTCACTCACTTGAACTGAAAACGAATGTCAATGTCTGGGCTCGATGAAGGAAACACGACTCACATTCTTGCCGTCCTTCCAGGCCTTGCCGTCAATCTCCAAATCCCAAGCAAGTGCACTCTCGAAGAACTTCTTATCGTCTTCGTTGTCCAAATCCAACTTCTTATAATCGTAACTCTCCCAATCCGGTGCAGCATCAATAACGCCTTTGACATCTTGTCCCCGGAGAATAAATGCACCTGAAATGACGGATGCATTAGCCTCTCCGAGGACACCCACAGACCCGAACAGGTATTTGCGCGAGGCTTCAAGACGGTTAAAGAAGCCTCCGATTTGGTTAGAGGACTTGAATATCAGAGTGAGCTCCTCGTTGTACTTGAAGTCGACTCGCCAGATCGAGAAGCCCTCTTTGTCAAAGCTGTTTGTATGACAGTCAGCAAAATATGTGGGTAGGAAAACACAGGGATGCACTTGGCATAGAACCACTCCAAAGCACCATTAGGTCCGCGAGTGTCCTTGTTGGAATATGCGCGCTTCCAATCCTCGAGGTTGAAGGTCGACTTTGGTAGAAAATCGAGGGGGTTCTTGGCCTTTGGTTCCTCAGGGACGAGGTTGCCGTCGTCCTCATCATCTGCTTCCACCTGTTTTGGTTTCTCCTTTTCCTTCTTTTCCTTGGGTGCAGCGGGGGCTGGTGCGGGTTTGGGCTCCTTCTTGGGAGGAACATACTGAACTATGTTTTCGACGTATGAGACCTCACCAAAGATTTCCTTCAACTTGGGTTGGTTCACGATTGTCTCGAGGTGGCGGATAGTGTTGATGAGTTTCGAACGAGCGGCAGCATCCACGGTAACGCTGACAGCACGATACACGGAGGCGGCAACGCTGACATCAGCAAGGGTGATACGCTCGCCAACAACGAAAGTGCGCGTTGATAGGTGTGCCTCAAGGGTGTTCAGCGCCCTGGCCTGGCGCTCAATGAGGGTGGTATGGGTCTGTAAACAGGTGATGAGAGTCATGACATGGGGAAAGAAGGAGACGCACAGCCTTGTTGTAAACGAGAAGACCCCTCAGTAGCTGGTTGGAAAAGCTTGTCGGGGTATCGATTTCACTGTCGGCAAAGTGGATCCATTGGTCGACCAAAGCTTGCTCCTCCAGGGATTTTCCGAGGAGATTAGCATTTTGAGAGAGGGTTGCAACTATGAGGGTAGGATCGCGATTAGTTCGCAATCAAAAGAGATGATAGAGGGGATGAAGGGTCAGAAGGAGCGGCATATCGACATAGCGAATTAAGACAGGGATAACTGATGATAAAATGAATTTCGTCCTCCCCGAGTGCTTCGGGAGATTTGTGGGTGAGGGAGGAGGGAGACGCACGGTAGCGGGCAATGGCAGCACCCTCAGTAAGGTTGAAACCATTCTGGCCCTCGAGAGCGGGGATCTTCCCGTGAGGGAACTTTTCAAGGAACTCGGGCTTCTTATTGTCCTCGAAATGCTTGTAATCGGCGACGATGTCGAGCTCAAGGCCACCAAGAGCAGCAATGCTTTTGATCTATGCCATGTCAGGAGGGCCGGAGATGAGGGCGTGTGATCATACGCACAATCAGGGTCTGGCGCATTTCCGAGACAGCGTAGAGCTTTCCAACTGGCGCCATTTTCGCGGACGACGAGGAGGGGAAGAGAGAGAGATGTCGACCTGTTCTTTTGATCAGCACGTCTTATCTGATGGTGTCGAAATTATATAACTAATTAATTAAACAGCCATTCATGGACACGGACAGCGACGTCTCTGACAACGAGCGGATCGACGCCCTCGACAACACCGACCCACAGCACGTCCCCACCGCCTTCAACGCCTACTTTGTCCACGCTGCCTCCCGCCCACGCACCTCCGCCAACGTCTTCTCTGCACGCGTCCTCCCCCTCTCCCAGCACGAGTATAACGACGCCATCGCTGCGTACGATTCCCGCACCGCCAACTCTCGGCCGACAACGCGCTGGTCCGGTCATCAGGATGCCCGTACTGCGTTCCGCCGCTATGCACACGAGCTTGGCCAGGGTTTTAATCTCGTATTCTATGGCTTCGGCTCGAAGCGCGCTGTCCTCAACGACTTTGCATCTCAAGAACTCGCTCGCCGTGGCCACGTCGTGGTGGTGAATGGCTACCATCCCAACACCACTCTCAAAGACATGCTTGCTTCCATAGAACGGGTCCCTGGCCTCGCCAGTGCTACTGCTGCCGGTGCAGATGCGCAGGTGCGCCGCATTTGCACCTTTTTCTCCTCCGCCAACGCCCCGCGCACGCATCGTCTATTTCTCGTCATACACAACATCGATGCGCCTCCCATGCGGACCCAAAAAATGAGAAATGCCCTCTCCCTCCTCGCTATTTGTCCCAACATTCACCTCGCCGCGTCTGTCGACAGACTCGGTGCTTCCCTTCTCTGGTCCGCCTCCGAACTCCTCGCACGCAAGGTTCAGCCCGGGGATTCCGATGTATCCCACTTTGGGGAAGGACAAGCTGCCTCTCCACAACGCGGATATGCCTTTCTTTGGCATGATCTGACCACGCTCGCACCCTACGACGCAGAGCTTTCATTCGCAGATCGTTCGTCCATCGCTGGTGCATCATATGCTTCAACTGGTGCCCGCTCGGCTCTTGCTATGACAGCTACTGCTGGCGCCAGCGCACCACTCACGGAGACCGCTGTCGCCCACGTCCTCGCTGCTGTCACCTCCAAGGCTAAGAAGCTGTTTATCCTTTTTGGCACGAGACAACTCGAAAATATCGAGGCTGCCTCTGACTCAGTCACAAGCTCAGATATTGTGTCCCTTTCTGATATGGCGCAGTTTGGACTCGGTTATAGCGCACTATTCTCCCTCGCAAGGGAAAATTTTGTTGCAACGAGCGACACTGCGCTTAGGGCATTGCTAGGCGAATTCAAGGATCACGGGCTGATCCTCACTGGTGCTACTAGTGGAGATAACGGCGGCGGGGACGCGCTATGGATACCGCTGAGAAGGGAGAGATTGATGAAGGTACTCAGGTCGATTGAAGCTGAATCATCATGATCTAGGTAATACACTCAAGATCCATGTAGCCATGTCAATATCAATGGACTGAACCATCATTGGCGATCTTGATCGTGGACGTAGCTCCTGGTTACAAAGCAACCTAGGTCGTAAGGCCACCTGGCGAAAACGGTGTAAACCTGTTGTTTTACCGCATTGATGAGACCAAATTCCACGTCCGCAAATGGGGAAGTGTATTTTTTTCGCGAGGCCATCGACGGTTTCAAGGTTGCTGTCCACACGACGCATAACGAGAAGAATAACCTCGAGCGTCGAGGTACCATATTGTTTGTTGTATCCTGCTCCGTCTAGTTTCAGCGACACTCAGATTCGGAAGGCAGGTCGTCGCTACGCCGCGCCGGCGCAAGCCACAGGTTCTCTCCGACCGCCCAGGGAATTATCCTCTCACTCTGCCTCCTTGTCGTAAAAACGCGTGTGACTAACGGCGTAGACGTCATGCGATCGCAATCGAGGCACTTGGCCCAACTCGTAGACCCGCCGATGAGGGTCCTGTTACAGCATGAGGGGGAACCTTGGTGGGTAAGCCGACATGTGTCCAACTCAAAGAATGATCTCGTATCGCAAGTTAGAAGCGGACACATGGTAGCCACGACCATCTGCTACGTACCACCATCGCCATTTGAGGTTGTATAGCGATATGCGCCACTCGCAGCCCGCACCACTCACCGCAGCTCAGCAAATGGGGTTCAAACGCGCTGTAATAATTGATGCCCAAGTTGGACATCAGTGTTCATACAAGCTTCAGAGAAAACCTAGCGACCCGATTACAAACCCACACTCGTCAGTACATCATTTGTCGTGGTACAGATCCTGCGTCCAGCTTTCATACGTGTCAGCCAGCTCTAATAGATCTTTAGCCTTGCCCCTCATTGTGTGCAGGACTTTCTTATGCAATGGGAATCGTATCGGCGCGTTCTCGAGGTGGGTCAGCCTCTCGATCACAATCGCAGCCTTGGCGGCATCACCATCGAGCGACTCTGGCGAGGTGAGGTACTTGCGAACCTGCGAGCCCGGCAGTGCCGGATCTGCATATGCAGGGTGCTGAGGCGCAACGGGGGGGTTGTTATCGACGAACTCAGTCCGGAACGGGCCTGGTTCAAGCAGCGTGACCTTTCAGAAATAGTCAGCATGTGGCCAAGGAAACGGGAAAATGAACGCCAAACAACCTTGATGTTCCACGTCGGATCGAGTTCGGCTGCAAGCGATTCGCTGAGACCCTCCAGGGCTGAGGGATGGCTCAAATAAGACTTTGCGCTGAAAGGCGTGATCGACCATCGAACTTCAACACTTACCAAACTTCCTGTTACCCGAGAACGTATCAGTGTGACGGCCAGCGTATCATGAAACCGCACGCACGAAGCACAGTAGAACCCGCATGCGGGAGCGCCGGTGAGACCCAGCCTGGAGGATACCTGCAGCAGCCAACCTCCCGCAGGCTTGTTGACCTCTCGGAAGAACCGCACGGCCTCCCTGCTCACGTTGGCCGCACCCCAAAAGTTGACGTCAAAGACATTGCGCCCGTCTTCCTCGTTCGAGGATTCGACTTCGCCCGCGGTGAGTATGCCCGCGTTGTTGAACACGACATCAATTCTGCCGAACGCCTCTTCCGCCTTTATGAACGCCGCAGCGATGTCAGCCTTGTTGGTGACGTCCAGTTTGACGACGAGCAGCTGGACGGGCGGGTAGCGCGCTGTGAGATCGGAGAGCGCCTCGGGTCTGCGGAGGGTGGCAACCACTCTGTTTCCAGTCTTGAGAAGATACTCGGTTATGGCTCTGCCAAAACCAGACGAAGCGCCAGTGACTGCCATGATGTGTGAGTCAGCGATCCACTGGACTGACCGAGGACAACGCACCAAACCAGATCTTGACGTTGGACATGTCGTTCTATGTGTTGGATATGTTGATGGCGAGGACGTCCCTCTTTATAGCCCATCCTGGGCTGGCAGGAATGTCAGCAACGGTCGTGCTTTGTCATCCATGAATCTCGCCACCGAGGCACTGACAGGAACAATGTAATTTGTTATCAGTGCCCGAATCAATTGTTATCAGCGCCCGAACTATATGTTATCCGTGCCCGAGCCGCTTATGAATCAGTAACCTAATGCGCTTACTGATCAAGTCATCAGCGACGAGTAGTAAGCATACCAAGAATCTATGTGCGGTCTGAATGACTGTACTACATCATAGATGCAAATTTTCTTGGAGAAAGAGTACACTATTGGATAGGCACTTGTGTCAGCAAAAAGTTCATCTTTCACATTCTACAACACAACAAATTTTCATACATCAGACACTAGGGATGGGTTGATATGTGTTAAAACAGCTACCATAGAAATATAGAGTAGTATCTGAAGTATTGTTGTATTGTAGAAATGGAATCAAATTTTGATACCTTATTGTGCATGCACCATCACTTGTGCCAGCTCCAAAAAGAGTAATTAATAAGATTGTTGTTATCATTCCATCATTGATCATCTATCTACACTCCCACCATCAGAGTCAAAGTCATTGGTATCCTCATCTACTCTGTCTCTCTCTTTATCACCATCTTTCTCAAGCTTGACAGCTTCAAATGTAGGCTTAGGCAATGGCAACTCAAGTTTCCCCAGCTTGGGTTGGCTCCAACCAGGTTGTCACTTTTCCAACTTTGCCAGGTCCCTCACCATCTCCCAAGCTATGAGCTCCTGCTTGTTGGCTTCTCTCCATTCTTGATTCCTCTCTAGCTGTGCTTTTTTAAATACCTTTCATGCTTCTGCAACACCTGCATATTCATCCCTCTCTTTGCAGTGGGTTTCCTTTGCCTGTTCTTCTTCAACACTTGCCTTTTTATATTCAACCACTCAATTGTAAATTTCATCACTGGTAAATAACCTGGGTAAACTGACATCCACAAGTTTATCCTTCTTTTGCTTGTTCATTTGTTGTTGTTCTTGGACTGCTAGCTGATTAGAGAGCCTGTTGCAGAACATTAACTGCAATACAATGATCAACTGCATATCAAGCAGTTTCATCTTTGATTGGTCTTCATGAGCAGATGATTGACATAAGGCATCTTGGTAAGCATGTTTTATTTCAGTTTCTAGTTCTTTTGCAAGTAACTCATGTTTCTGCTTGTGAGTAGGTGTTAATGCAACAGTGATGTACACTGGAAGACGGTTTATTGAGATAAGAGGTGTGTCAGAGACAAGAAATGATATTGGTGTCATTGCCAACATATCTATGACATCCTTTGTAGCCATAGTATAGTGTCTAGTGGAGGAGGAAGCCTGTGGTGCTATGGTGTGCTCTGTTTGATATTGATGAATTGCTGTAGAGATTGCCTTAACAGGGCTGGATTGACAGAGGGATAAATGGCTCATAGATGATATCTCAAGGCTAGGGGCCATCATCTCTGTGGTCATGACATTGGGGTTGAAGAACCAAATGTCTGTCTTTCAAAATGTAGTATAGATAGTACTTGGTAAAAGTGCCTTTTGATAAGCTCTTGTATAGATAAATGTGAAGTTTGTTTTATTAACTTTCTATCTTGTAGAATTCTCATACTGATTATGTTCTTCTGACTAGTAATGTTTGAGTAGCCCAAAGACCATGATATCAAGTTCCTTAATAGATGTGGGTATTATGTGCAGGATAACATAGTATGTATACATTATTCTCCTTTACATAGCCCAAAAATCCCATTGTATAGTGTGAGTTGTGTCTGTCAATGAGAAGAAGTTGAGCATGGCCATTGGCTTTCATGCAAGTCTTCTTGTTGAAATCCTCAATCTATAATTGTCTGATAATCCCATCTGTCCATCCTTTTGGTGAATGAGCAATGCTGATAATCATGATAGGTAAGTCTATTATGTTGTTGATTTATGACAATGTACTCATCTCATTTTTAGAGTATCATCCTGATGTCATGCAGTTGAGACCTTTATAGATTACAGTGGGAGGGATGTCTTCACCATCAGCACAGATTGTGACTATGACAGTAATATTCTCACAATTCCTGTCCTGTTGTTGATGTTGTCTTTTCTTCTTAGCATGACCAAAAACATGTTCCTTGACACTTCTGCTAGGTTGGAATCCTGTCTCATCAGCCATATACAAACAATCTTCTTCAATCTCAAAGATATTGATGATACTCCCAAGTAAGTCATACCATGCCTTGTTTGTATTCTTATTGACAGCACATCCACAAGCAATGTCTAGTGAAGAACTCCAGAATTGACTGATCTGTCCAATTCTTGCCTACTCCAGCTACAAGAAAGGTATCCTTTAGATGAGCATACAAGATGTTGTCAACATGGAATTTAAGTGATCAGTGATTGAAAGGAAAGCCTCTTGCAGCATAGCTGAGGCAAAGCTCTATTATGTCCTCTTCTTTCTTGATAAGTCACAAGTTGCTCTCTATATTGAATTGATGGGAACTCCTTCCTCTCTCTAACTGTCTATGCACAGTTGTCCTACACACCTTCAGCTTGGAGTTCTAAGTGATGATCTCTTTTTTTCTGCTATTTTTCCTCAACCTCTTGATATATGGCTTTTAAACTCTTCCTCTCATTATCTGGTTTTCCTTGCTCCTCCCTACATAGCTTGACAGTCTCAGTCACAACTATTTCTTGCTACTCTGACTGGATTTGCTTTTTTTTCAGTTTGAGACTTTGGACAGCCTGACATTGTCAGTTGTAAAAAATCATAAGAGGTCAAAGCAGTTAATATTGTTGATGTATTGCATTGTGTCTCTCAATACCCTCTCCATTCTCTACATTCAAGTTAAGTATATCTACTTGCTTAGATAATCTTAGAAGTGGTGATAACACAATAATACCAATATAAAAACACTCTCAACCAGCATGCTACTGGCAGCATGCAACACATCCATTCATAAGATTTACATTGTATATACATGGTGAAGGGTTGTCTCCATAGCATGCACTAGTGTAAATGGCAAAGAATTATGACTCTAGTTCTTTAGTGATTGAATAGTTATAAAATCACCACTTTCTACATGTAAAGTATATATTATTTATCATCTAATGCACAATGCTGCATCAACTACCTAGGAGTACATACACTGAGCAACAAAACTATTACAATATTTGACTGTTTTGCAGTGTATGCAATATAACATGTTAGGACATGGGAGACCCATTTAGCATAAGAGAGTTGAAATATAGCAGACATGCTTGGCTATCTATAGCACCTTTGATCATGTGATCCAACCCTAAACTGGTAGAGATATGGCCACTTCAAGTTGGCTATGTTATTGTAATAATTTTGTTGCTGACACTAAGGATATCATAAACTAGTATGAAATATATCCTTCTTTGGCCCTGATGACTTCCTCAACTCTCCTAGGCATGCTCTCAATCAACATTTGACACTCTACCACCTCTATCCTCTCCCACTCTACTTGTACTCTTTCCCAAAGTTTGATTATCTTTTTTGCTGGCTTTAGATACTCTGCTAGTCTTTTTCTCAAGAGAAACCATAGATGTTTTATGGGATCAAGGTCTGGAGATTGAGCTGGCCACATCATGACCTCAAATCCATGCTTAGCAAACCACTCCTTGGCCTTTTTGCTGGTGTGCTTGGAGTCATTGTCTTATTGAAAGACAATGTCATCTGGAGTTTTGCCATAATCCTCTAAGTTTGTTGGAGCTCATCCTCCATGATCTGTATGTAAAGGTCAGTATTCATCCTATCATCAATCTTGCCATGCCAACCCCTTTCTATGTCATACAACCTCACATTATCAGAGAATCTCTCCTAAACTTGATTGTTCCCTGTATCAACCTATCACTTAGGCCCTCTCCTGCCTTTTTTCATGTCCACTTCTTGCTATCTGACCCAATACAATTGATTTGGTCTCATCTGACCATATAACTCACTTCCAGTCCTCTACAGTCTAGTGTTGATGGCTCTCTGTAAAGTCCAGTCTAGCTCTTTTGTAAGTTAAAATGAGGTGAGGACATTTCTTTTTCACCACAACCTTCATGCCTACTTTCCTCAAGTGCTGACAAACAGTCTGGGAAGAAATTGTATGATTCTTGACATCCTGAAAGGTTTTGATAACCTGGACTGCATTTTCAGTCTTTCTAGTCCTGATAAGATAAATAGTATGATGTATGTCAACAAGTGTTATGAGGCTAGGATGACCACCAGAGGATTTATTCAGGCTAGGATGACATTTGAAGTGAATTCTACTGATGGTAGAGTGGTAGACACCAGTGAAACCAGAGATTTGACAAGTGGATCAACCCAAATCCAATAAAGAGATAATTTGATTGATTTGAGTAATGAAGAGGGATTTCATGATGGTAGTAGCAGATCAAGAGTGATGTTGTGGTGTATTTGTATTGTGTTGAACTTATCATGAGTCACATGATCCATTGCTTATGTTAGAACACATCAGAACATATTAATTTTAAACTTTCTCAAGTCAGTAACAAAACTGTTGTAATGACATAGCCAACCTAAGATGGCCATATATCTACCAATTTAGGGTCAAATCACATGATCAAAGGTGCTATATATAGCCAAGAGCATCTACTATATTTTGGCTCCCTTTACTAAATGAGACTCCCACATCCTAACATGTTATACTGTATACACTGCAAAATAGCCAAATATCACAGTAGTTTTGTTGCTCAGTGTACAAAGATATCAAACATCATATTCCAATACATTGTGGTATATCTCTGGTATAAGATTAAGTACTATGTGGGGTTGGTACAAGTACTGGTTTAATATGGTATCCACTTGCATCCTACTACACAGAGCTCTCATTTATAGATCATCCATCCATCACTGGTACATCATATGTCTCAATTGGTGCCTGCTCAGCTCTTGCTATAACAGCTATAGTTGACTTTTCATAATGTATATGGTAGTGGTATATATTTCTTGTATTGTATAGACTTTGAGCAGTTCCTATTGTAGAATATGAAGAAAATGTAAATATACAGTCAATTGTATAATGTATAGGGTTTATGAGTACTATGTACATTATGAGATTCCCTTTTGGCAGGAAGAGAGCATGATTTGACAAAGAGTAAAGCACCCCAGGATGATCACAAGATTTCCTTTGAGTGCCATATAGACTAGATAGTCAACCCTTCCACCTCATGGCAATTCTTCCAAAGCATCAGCCAATCCAAAGCCACATCCATACAAGTGGAAGCCTGACAAGAAGGCACTGTTGAAGAGTAGTCCAGGTCCTACTAGCAGTGCAAAGCTGGCAGTAAGCACTAGCAAGTGGTGTCAGAATCTTACCCTTTATGACTGGCTAATGGTTTTTGCTACATTGATGAGCACCTGGATGAAATGCAAACAGATGTGGTCAACTTCTTCCAAACTTGAGCCCAAGGTGCACTTGAGTCCACACAAACATCTTTCAATAATGAAAATGATGAGGGACATGATGATGAACCAACAGTGTTGGTTATTTCTAAGCTGATTGTACTAGCTGAAAGGATCAAGCTTGGATATATCTCATGGGTGGGTGCAGATTCTTCACCTGATTTTCTTCATCATCTTTGAGCAATCTGAGCCCAGTTCTGACATGACAAAATGAAAAACACAAAGCAGGTGACATTGGATAGTTCCTAGAAGTCAGCATAGTTTGGCCATTGAATGGTACTACATGCTGTGCAACATTTCCTAATTAGTTTGATCTCTATCATCATGGAAGTGTTCCCAACTGTATATTTCTCACAGTGTATTGGAGTTGAATGGCTCCTGATGTTATACATTATGAAAAAGTCAACTGTACTGTTGGTGCCAGCATACCACTCATGGAGGCCACTGTCACTAATGTCCTTGCTACTGTCACCTCCAAGGCTAAAAAGCTGTTTATCCTGTTTGGCACAAGACAACTTGAAAATATTGAGGCTGCCTCTGGCTCAGTCGTAAGCTCAAATACTGTGTCCCTTTCTGATATGGCACAGTTTGGACTTGGTTATGGTGCACTATTCTCCCTCACAAGGGAAAATTTTGTTGCAATGAGCAACACTGCACTTAGGGCATTGCTAGGTGAATTCAAGGATCACAGGCTGATCTTCACTGGTGCTACCAGTGGAGATAATGGCAGTAGGGACACACTATGGATACCACTGAGAAGGGAGAGATTGATGAAGGTACTCAGGTCGATTGAAGCTGAATCATCATGATCTAGGTAATACACTCAAGATCCATGTAGCCATGTCAATATCAATGGACTGAACTATCATTGGCGATCTCGATCGTGGACGTAGCTCCTGGTTACAAAGCAACCTAGGTCGTAAGGCCACCTGGCGAAAACAGTGTAAACCTGTTGTTTTACCGCATTGATGAGACCAAATTCCACGTCCCCAAATGGGGAAGTGTATTTTTTTCGCGAGGCCATCGACGGTTTCAAGGTTGCTGTCCACACGACGCATAACGAGAAGAATAACCTCGAGCGTCGAGGTACCATATTGTTTGTTGTATCGTGCTCCATCTAGTTTCAGCGACACTCAGATTCGGAAGGCAGGTCGTCGCTACGCCGCGCCGGCGCAAGCCACAGGTTCTCTCCGACCGCCCAGGGAATTATCCTCTCACTCCACTTCCTTGTCGTAAAAACGCGTGTGACTAACAGCGCAGACGTCATGCGATCGCAATCGAGGCACTTGGCCCAACTCGTAGACCCGCCGATGAGGGTCCTGTTACAGCATGAGGAGGAACCTTGGTGGGTAAGTCGACATGTGTCCAACTCAAAGAATGATCTCGTATCGCAAGTTGGAAGCGGACGCATGGTAGCCACGACCATCTGCTATGTACCACTATCGCCATTTGAGGTTGTATAGCGATATGCGCCACTCGCAGCCTGCACCACTCACCGCAGCTCAGCAAATGGGGTTCAAACACGCTGAAATAATTGATGCCCAAGTTGGACATCAGTGCTCATACAAGCTTCAGAGCAAGCCTAGCGACCCGATTACAAACCCACAGTCCTCATCAGTACATCACTTGTCGTGGTACAGATCCTGCGTCCAGCTTTCGTACGTGTCAGCCAGCTCTACTAGGTCTTTAGCCTTGCCCCTCATTGTGTGCAGGACTTTCTTATGCAATGGGAATCGTATCGGCGCGTTCTCGAGGTGGGTCAGCCTCTCGATCACAACCGCAGCCTTGGCGGCATCACCATCGAGCGACTCTGGCGAAGTGAGGTACTTGCGAACCTGCGAGCCCGGCAGCGCCGGATCTGCATATGCAGGGTGCTGAGGTGCAACAGGGGGGTTGTTATCGACGAACTCAGTCCGGAACGGGCCTGGTTCAAGCAACGTGACCTTTCAGAAATAGTCAGCACGTGGCCAAGGAAACGGGAAAATGAACGCCAAACAACCTTGATGTTCCACGTCGGATCGAGTTCGGCTGCAAGCGATTCGCTGAGACCCTCCAGGGCTGAGGGATGGCTCAAATAAGACTTTGCGCTG
>JBBPLV010000477.1:3203-18724 GCA_038089975.1 Boletellus ananiceps | reverse complement strand
CAACAGATCTATGTTGATGTAGTCATGTAAGTATAAGAAAAGTGATAGTAACAATAGCAAGTACCAAATATGGTGATCACATGAGCAAAGTGTGCAGTGCAATGGTGTCTGTCCAGGACAGACAGATTCATGTTGATATAGTTGTGTAAGTATCACAAAGTGATAGTAACAATAGCAAGTACCATATATCTTAAATCTTAAAGTGAAGGGAGAACGGTGTCATCATGGGTTCTTTAGTGCCACTTCCCTCGCTTCCACCGCTTCATCCACTTGCGTCACTTGGGGCAGTAACCGTTGTTTTGGGCAGTAACCATCGTGTAGAGCCACATGTTTTTCCTTTCCAGGCAGGTGCTGTGCCCACCTGTGCGAGCACGAGGGAGGCACCACTAAGCAGCCACTGGCACTGCCTGTCAACCACCCATCCTGTGCACCCATCACTCCCCTCCCATGCCTGTCATGCACCCTACTTGACCTACCCAACATGTTCGAAATCACCCGTCCCACGCACCCAATGCAGGTGGGCCACCTGTCCTGCACACCCAACCCCCCGTCTCCGTCATGCGCCATACCTGTTCCATTCATGAGCCACCCAATGTGCTCGACATCCAACCACCTGTCCCACACACTCAACAACATGCTTGCAGGTGAGCTGTCCTGCACACCTGAAACATGCTCGCAGGTGTGCAGCTCCAACCAACATCAGCAAACTAACCCTTTTGGATAGCCAAGGCTCCAGTTCCTCAGGCAGATTAGCCGATCGCCTAGTTCAGCACAATGTAGCCTAGTGGCTACCAGCTGTTGCCAACTGTTGCCAGGTGCCCAGGCCAGGCCAGCCAACTTGCCAGTTGCCAGATTCCGCATACCTTTCAGATAGCTGAGGTCCCAGCCTCTTCCCAGAGCTTCCCATGTCATCCAGCTGCCACTTGCTGGCAGCTGTGTTTGTTTATTAACAAACTTCACAGACCTCAACTCACCCTAAGTACCAATGAAAACTCAACATCTCGATCAGCAAGCACTGAGGGTGGTGAGTGACATTGCTCGCATGTGCAAGCATGTGGCATACGATGATGGTATTTAGGCATAGTACAATACAAGAACAATGTTCAGTCTAAAACCACATCAAAAGTAGATATTGACTCTGGAGCTACTGTTAGGATGATAGGTAAGATGGATGGGTCTATGAGATAAGGAGAAGGACCAACCACATGGATTGGATTCCTGCATCGCACACTCAACAGTGACTGAATATCCACACCATCTGATTGAAAGCCAGACACAACCGACAAGTTCGTCTGCAGCACACAAATCACCGTGCATCCTCTCGAGAAAGATGTGGTTAAGTTGTAGAGCGACTATGTTACGGTGGATAATCTCTTGTGCCAGGTCTCTTCGCATGTGTGTGATTTGGCAGTCACACCGAGCAACCTCCAGTTGGAGATACGCCTCCATACTGCTGCATGGAGTGGGGACGACTTGGTGAACACGACCAACGAGTTCATCTGGAGTATATGAAACACTGTGGGTTCTCTCGAGAAAGATGTGGTTGAGTTGTAGGGTGAATGTGTTTCGACAGACAATCTCATGTGTGAGATCTCTTTGCACACATGTAATTTGGCAGTCACTCCAAGCAATTTCTAGTTGGAGATACACCTCCATGCTGCTGCATGGAGTGGGGACGACTTGGTGTGCATATTTGGACTGAAGAAATGTCAATAAAATGCACCGATAGAATCTGTAGAAGTGTTGCTCACCATCGTACCACTCATAGAAATATCATCAAAGGGGGGCTCACTGGAATTTTGTTGTGTTTGGACTTGCAGGTCATGGAGCGAATCTAAAATATTTGGATAAATCGTGTTCTCATGGAGAGCCGGTATTGGCATAGTATACGGGGCGAAATGAAAGGTCTGGTCAGACTCTCCACGTATAATGTGTTGTGGGGATCTGGATGGCCTGATAGCGTTGGGAGGCTTTGAGAAAATCGGGGAGGGAGGGTGTATCGAGGTCCGACTCATGGTGTTTTGCATGAGTAGTGACTTTGCGCTGGCAGCCTTAGATCAATGAGGCACGATTACTAAGTAAACCTTACTGAAAATCTTCAAATTGTTACATTACTGTAGTTTTTAGCGTGTGGGAATTTTAGTTGACACCCATCTTCTTCCTGCCATAGTGCCCCAACACCTCACCAGAACGCGATGGAAATGATACCAATCGACTTGGAATACTCAAGAGAACCCAGCCTGTGCAGACTAGGAGAGAAATAACAACATTTTGGTGTTTTTAATTTTTGGAGGTCATCAGGATCCTTCGGTATGTGTATATCATGCTCATGTGGTCAATCTAGCTGTTGGTAACACCCCCTGCAGGTGACCGAAGGATGAGGGTATGCGGGATAAAGTGTTCTGATCTACTACATGGCCCCTCCACCCAATTATTGCTATCCATTAGTGCTGAAGAGAATGTGGATTCCAATTGGCCCCCATCGAACTTCAACTCAGCTTTCCTGCCCCCACTAAATCTATTGAACAACTGCTTCTCACTGTCCGGCCAGTGCAAGGCAAGTGCTCAAGATAAGAGGGCGCCATGTAGTCCTAGCAACCACAGACAGAGGGACACAGTATGATCATTGTTACACCATTGTGTTGCGCTACCTTATCACTATTTTATAGGCTTTTCTCCCGATGCCAACTTCACAGCTAGCTCACCCTCTCTTTCAGCCTGACCACCTCTGGGGGCTCAATCTACAGCCGTTCCATCCAGTAAGATATTTGCTAGCTTTGTTTTCACGCATCTTCACCCTTCATTCTCTATATCATCTTACAGCCCATTGTTTACTCTCTTTCTACAGGAAGCAGTCATACCTGCAGTTATATCCCAAGCATCAAAATAAACCCACAATGACAAAGACCTTTTCTGAATATTTGGCCTTCCCCGGAACCTACTTGTTGAGGTCAGACACAGCCATAGATGTGTCTGTTGTTCACAAATGTTAATATTTACCCTTGCAGTTCTGATTCTTTCCACCCCATGATCTGTGGTGTGTGATGTTACCATAGACGTCGTGAACAGATTGAACATCACTAGCCACAGCTCAAGTGTCAGCCATCGAGTTGTTTTCAGTTAGTCAAACAGCTTCTCATGGCACACCGTCTTGACACACTCTCAGCTGGTGCTACGGGATGCAGTGAGAGCGTCCCATTACTTCAGGCATTGCAGTACTACCATACACAGGATTGGATCATTTTCTATTTCCCCCAAGGCAAGTAATTCCCTTTGATTAGGGAGGTCCTTCGATATTTCGTTCAACTATAGATCTTGTGGACTCTACAACACCATACGCTTACGATCCCCTCACACAATCATATCAACAACCAGCTTTTGCATTCCAAACTCTGCAATGCTGCCTCTGAGTGCCGACACCAAAACCAGGCAATGGGCTGGCTCAGGCAATCCCGATGCATCCTTGCCCATGTGCCATGTGTGCACAGAGCTGTCCGTCTACACCTGCACGTCCTGTAGAGTGGCCAGCTAGTGCATCCCATCACTCATGTACCCACGAAAAGACTGACACGCTGTTTCAGCTCCATTGCATGCTATACCCAGCACAAAGGTCTGTTCGGGTGCCCTGACCCACATTGACTCATCCTTGCTGAATCGCAGGGACATGTGCCTCTGTTGCCACAGCCTGTTACAACATCTGACACGGTCTACGGTTTGCACTATCATTCCTCTTTGTTCAATCTGACTACTTTGCCTTCCTTCCTAGACGACGCAACCTTCCCAGTATTCCCCTTGTATCCGCTACCGGAAAGGGACTCTTGATTTACTACGTTTGGTATGCCCCACTTTCTACTCTCGGACACATAGCCCTCCCACAGCATCATCTCATTATTGGTGCTGCATCTCCCCACACTCCATACTAGGTATCTTTTCGTTACTATACCAGGAATTACTACATTAGCAAAGTACAGCTCTACCTAGGTATTTAAGCCGTGCCCTGTACGATACGAGTTCCCTAGCTAGTTCTGCACAATACTATGTGCAGTCTCTGGCCCTCCACAAGTCCAACCTTCGGATAGCGAGTTTCCTGATTCAACTAGTCTTCGTCCTACTATTGAGTGGACGCTGTCCGAGTGTTGCCTCTATGGAACATAGGACTTGGTATTCGCCTATGAGATTGTATGCAGTACGCATAACACAGCCACTCCTAGCACACCCCCTGCTTCTGCCCTCATTGGCACTTGCCATATACCCTAGTTGTCTACCCTCACAGACGACACAGTGCCCCTCCAAGACCCACCCCACCTCTATCCACTCACCACCCTCAAGTGGTCTTATGTTCCCAAAGCATCTGCCTACCCAGACCCACTCACGCGCAACAACCCCAAGCCCCTCCAACTGCACCACTACGAAGCTCTAGGTAGATGTTTGATGCATCGCGATGTCCATAGGAATAGTCTCTCAGCAAAAGGTGCTGATGATGGCGTTTCATGGGAATGTGTGCATTTTATATCATCATAGCAACATCGCCAGCAATTCGGACAATCCTGAGATTGAACCCTTGGCTGTGGACCTCACATCGATCAACATGCTCTGTAGCACAGAACTTGAAGGGGTGCTCCAGCAAGCACTCAGCATCGATAGTCGCCAATGTTTGGTTATCTTTATTGGGGACTGTCCTGTATGCACTGAAGTATGCAAGAACCTGTTGGATGGTATGTGTAGATACATCGAGTCCTACAGAAGCTCGGTCTGGATCTAGCATGTGAGAGAGTCATACAATTGCCAATTAGATTTCAGAGCATGTTTTTTGACCTTGAGGCATGTCTCCTACTTGTATTTCAATAGCTGGATTGACTGTACGAGCATGATATATGCATACTGAAGGATCCCAATGACCTCCGAAAATTGAAAACACTGAGATGTCATTATTTCTCTCCAGGTCCACATGGGCTGGGTTCTCTTGAGTATTCCGAGTCAATTGGTATCGTTTCTGACGAGTTCCAGTGAGGCATTGGGATGCTATGGCAGGAAGAAGATGGGTGTCAAATTTTGTTACCAAATTCCCACGTGCCAAGCTAGGTGAAAACTACAGTAACTTGTTAGCATCCTCATGCCCCGAGCAAAGACTACTCACGGCCGGCTGAAGGTAGTCAGCTGCCCCTGCTGTGGTAAAAAGTTTTGCACGGAGACAAATGTCTTGCAACACATGAATCAACCGACAGGTCCCTGCTACGGTGGTTCTCTGTTTGACGTCCCCTTGAATCTTACTGCTGATATGTTGAAAGGCGCAGCACCAGAGTCTGTTTCTCATTCCAATGACATAGATCAGCCTCCTTCACCACTAGAAGACTTGGAAGATGAATTCTCCCCATCCCAATCTCCTGGCCCATTCGATGTAGATGTTGAGATGGATTTGGATAACTCGGATGATCCTGATGTTACACAAGTCGAACCAGAGCAAGTACCCCCTGGAAGATTCATGGAAGCATTTGAAGGCTGCGGAGACACATTTGCTGGTGGCCAGACTTTTACATCCAAATTCTGGGAGGATCAATACATGGGGCATAGGCAGGACAATATGTACTACCCTTGGGCCTCAAAGCAGGAGTGGGCATTTGCATCCTGGTTACTACGCTCTCAACTTAGCATGATCACGATCGATAGTCTTCTTTCCCTTGAGATCATAAGCAACCACATTTTTGTATATTACATTCCTGACATTTTTCAGATTAAAAGTGTTTCGTTATCATTTTGCTCTACAAAAGAGCTTCGTACTCACGCAGAAATCCTACCCCAAGGACCAAAATAGGTTTGCAAAACTTTAAAGCCCGAGTACCCAGTCAAACAGCCTCTTTGCCTCTTCTATTGAAACCCACTCGATTGCTTGCAGTCTCTACTCAGCAACCCCTTCCTTGGACCACATATTTTGTTTGTTCCACAAAAGGTCTGGACATCCACTGCGAAGATCTGTCATATCTACGACGAATGGTTGAGCGTGGACTGCACATGGAGCATGCAGGTACGTCATAATCTACCTTGTGCATGCTCAAGAATGACCCCTTCTCAGGAGGCACTATCCGCTGGTGCTACTCTCCTTGGCGTAGTGCTATCATCCGATAAGACTAACATTTCTATTATGAGTGGCAACCATGTTGCCCACCCCATCCTAATCAGCCTTGCAAATATCAATGCATGAATCCGCAGCAAGACATCCCTACATGCATACCTGCTCCTTGCCCTTCTTCCCATTGGCAAATTCACTCACAAAAACTCTCACATCCATAGCTTGCTACAAGACTGACTGGTACACCAGGCCCTCAACGTTATTTTATCTCCTCTGAAGACAGCAGCGACTGTTGGTGTTATGATGAGTGATCCAGTGGAGAACCTGCGTTATTGCTTCACTCCAATAGCCTCATGGATTGTGGATACTCTCGAGGAGGGCCTTCTGGTGTGTACAAGTCCAAAAGCGTCCCTGGTCACTACTGCTACCTCCAAAGACTTCAGCAATCCTTTTCGCCATCCGTCTCACACAGGGTCTAACACACTAATTGCCATCCATCTTGTCTGTTCCAAATATTCTCCAAACGACTACGAGAATTTTCTCAAAGGTGTCAAGCAGCTCAAGGTGTACTTAAACAGCGTTGTCCTACCGTTCTGGCTCGACTGGCCACTATTGGATCCTTGTGACTTCTTGATCATTGAGCCTCTACACCACTTGCATCGATTCATGTGGGATCATGACATCAAGTGGTGCGTTGTGGTTGTGGGTGCTGAGGAGTTGGACTTCTGCTTTTCCATTATCCAAACTCTTGCTGGCTACCAAGGATTCAGTGAAGGTATATCCAAGCTGAAGCAAGTCACCGGTTGTGACCATCGTGCGGTCCAATGTTATATTATTGGTGTGGTGTCAGGCAGCATTCCACCAAGATTTCTCATTGCTCTGCGTGCCCTTCTCGATTTTTGTTACCTCACACAGGCTTCAGTGTTCACCTCTCATTCGCTTGAGCGAGTCTCCACTGCTCTTGAAGAGTTCCATCAACACAGAGATGCCATTTTGTGGCATGGTCCTCGAGATAGTTGGGAGATCCCAAAGCTTGAGCTCCTCCAGAGTGTAGTTCCAGGTATTTGTCAATCTGGCACTGCAATGCAGTGGACAGCCGACATCACTACGCATGCGCATGTGGAAGAAATCAAGGTACCAGCACGCGCTGGTAACAATCAAAATTATTACAATCAGATTGCCTGTCATCTCGACAGATTAGAAAAGTGTTTCTGCTTCAATCTCATGACTTATATAGAGGAGCAACAGCATGGAGATCACGAACACTTTGCCAATGACGATGAAGAGACTGAGGGTCATGAGCCAGACATAGATAATCTTGGCTCTGCAGGGTATTCTGCCCCAAGACGGTCCATCATTAACTATTTTTCCATTTCATCCGCCCTCCTCCAAGGATCTAACAGCTCTGTCATTAAGCCTTTCCATATGTTTGCCACAACTACGACCGCCTTTCATCTTGCAACAAAGCCATTGTTGTGGCTTACTATCACTGAGGCTGCCAACAAATATGGCCTACACAATCTTGTTACTGTGGTTGCAGCTTTCCTCACTAGACAGGGTGACCAGGCAGTGCAACTAGATGCGTTGAAGATCCAAGTTTGGTTCAAAGTGTGGATTCAATAGAAATCGTACCACAACGCTGAGATCCTGGAACTGCCACAGACCCTCCATGCTATCCCCCCATCAACTGAGAATCCTTTTGGCCAATATGATTCAGTTATTGTCAACTCTGAACCTGAGAGCGACTGGCCAAAGCATGGGCTAGATGGACATTCTATTGCCCAACTCAGGATGGTATTTTGCCTCTTACATCGGGACACTTTCTTGGCCTACATGCAAAACTTCGTCATGAGAGAAGCAAGCCATGTCACCAGAATGTATCATCTCAAGCGGGCCCTTCAGCCGAATGGACAACGCATTGGGGAGGTGATCCCACTCGACCTCGTCCATTCTGCAGCCCACCTGATCCCTCATTTTGGAACTGAGGTACACTCACGGCTAACGAAATACAACAGCTATGAGCTGAGCTCCAACTTTTGGCTAAATAAGTACTGGTCAAAAGAGTTCTATTATGCACTCTCTCCGTAGATGTTATGTACCATGGATAGTTGTTTCAATCTAATCATTGATAACCCAGCTTCATCAATAGTGACTCAGTTTCACACGGCCATATCAACAAGGGACCTGTGTGCTCAATTTCCCACATTCCAACACTCTATGAGCCATGCCCAATGCTACCACTGAGGATACCCCTACAGGACTTGGAGATGGATGGGTGAGTTGTATATCCCAATCCTGGCCTTCCAATTGCTCAGCATCACTATATGCAGCAACTCCAGTCACATCCAACACCCTACAATCTCCAATGCGTGAGCTCCAGTTGCCTAGCACAAGCTGACTTACCTCTTCCACAGATATCAGCTGTGATTCCACAACTAAGGCGAAAAACAGATTGGAATAGGTCAACTATGGATCCATTCCTCAAAAACGATACACGTAACACCCGAGTAGAGCTTGGTGAAGAGGACAGCATCGCCTTTCTTGAGTTCATGTATCCGGATCAACGCTTATTCCTCAGGACATCGGAAGAACACTATACAATGGAACACATACTTAACATTTTCCGCGAGAAACTATGGTATGGCTATGGCAGGAAAAAGGTGCAAAACACAAAGGAGACTCACTACTGCGAAAAAAGAGGCATCTTGAGTGGCTACCAGGATCTGGGTGTCCCTTGCTTCTCTCCTGTGCCATCAAGGACTGCAAAGCCAATCTTGAAAGATTCCTGAACAACATTGTTGGTGCAGTGAGCGAGATTTGCAATGTAACATTTTTGTGAGTTATTACCCCTTGACGACTCACTCGCTTACCCTGCCTGACAGTCACTGGGACGCAAAGTCAGCAAAATCACCCTTAGATGGATCTTATGCATGCAGAAAACCTGATGTTACTTGTTATTTTGAGACTTCTTGTTTCCGCAACCCTCACTGGGGACAGGTTGCAACATTTTGCGAAGTGAAGAACAAGAACAACACTATGAAAAGAAAACAGTCCTTTATAGAGTTGGCTGGCAAGGCATCGTGTGTACGTGCTTCACAGGACGGTCACCACCTCGTCCCCTGCATTCACATTCTTGGTTCTTCCATATGCCTGATGCTTTTTGATCATGGTGGATTGATCACTACCCACACCTTCGACATTCATCATTCTCCCAATATATTCCTACGCATTCTTTTGGGTGTCTCACTTGCCAACTGTTCTTCTCTTGGCTTCGACATGACAATCAAGTGGAACGGCAAAGAGCCTGAGCAGGATGATGAGGCAGCTGCTCTGGATGATGAAGAAACAGGAGAGGTAGACAATGAATCCATACACCACAACAAAGAGAGCTCAGGTGACCAGTCAGCCCAGTCAGACGAAGAAGATTCTCAGTCAGACGATGAGTTGGGCAGTGGCAACTTGGGCAGTGGCAACTCCGATAGTGACAAGCACAATAACGAGCAAGAGTCTCCATCGGCCATTGATGAAAAACAGAGGAAGTGGTTGAAGATTGTCGATAAAAATGGCCGTGTCCACAAAATTTGGCTCAAAAAGATTCTCTTGATGTCTGACAGCATGGATGGTCGGGGAACGACTGTTTGGGAGGGTGAGGTTGATTCGAAACTCACTGAAGAGATGGTTGCAGTGAAGGACTCATGGATCGACCCTCTTAGGAAGTATTCCGAGGGTATGATTCTGCATATTCTATCACAATACAACATTGAATGTATTCCTGAACTTGTTGCTGAATGACAAGTCAAGACCAAACATTTCCTTGACGAAGCCATCAAAGTCAACAACCTCCACTCATTTTCTTTGATCTTGACTGGCTGGTATCCATTCTCCACATGACTTTCACCTTTGAATTTTATCCCGTCTTGTTTCACGTCCTGTTGGTACCCTCATCATCGATTTTTTGTCACTGGGAGAGCTTTTGGTGGCATTCTTAGATTGCATCATCGGTGAGTATATGTTACCTTGGAATGTATACCTGTTCTGATTTGGACCAAGCACACAAGGGTGCTTCTGAACTTGCCTGGATCCTCCACCGTGACATCAGTCTCGCCAATCTTCTGCTTGCCATAGTAACGAACAAAAAGAAATGAAGGGCCCATGAAAAGTATCTACAACATTGCCTTCCAGAAGAAGCTCAGGCGGAACTACAACAGAGAATAAATAGACTCTCTCGACGAGGTGTACTCACAGATTGGGGCTACTTGATCTTTAACCCTCCCTCTCCCACTGCCATTGTCAACGATCTCCCCACGACGCAGAGCGAAGCCGGCCCTCCGACCTCACCAATTGAGATGGACTCTCCTGCTGAAATCCTGCTTCCGACAAATGTCGTTCCTGTCCAGTTGATTGGCGAAGATGAGGAAATCAAGTATGTGCCTGCTTCAGAGATCACAGGAGAGCACGACGTTGTGCTACGCTTGGGTATAGATGACCCAGAGGAGGATTCCCAGTACACGATTGACTCGTGTTTGCTATCCTGCACGGTTAGTGCATCCTTTTTCCCGAGTTGCCTAAACTAACATGAAACAGGGAACTTGGTCATGGATGTCCACCGAACTCATTTTGGCTGGTCCTCGAGAACCAGTAATGCACACTTCATTGCATGATTTAGAATCATTTTTCTATGTGCTTCTGGGAATATGTGTCTTCTATGACGAGCCCTTGAAACAGAAATCAGAGGCTGACCTTGCTGAGTGTTACAACAAGCTCTTCAATACCTTCCAACCAAGTTTACTCAAGACTATTACTGTTCAGTTGCAACTCACTTGGTACCCACACGTGGTGAAGCACATATCACCATATTTTCAACCGCTTATCCCTCTCTTTGACAACCTTCGAAACGACATAATTCTACCCATGTTCTCTGACCAGAAGGGCAAGTTCTACTGCAGTATGGTGTTCAACCATGAAACAGTCATCCATCACATTGTTGTGGCGCTTGTCTCCCTCAAACCTGAAGCATGGGGAGAAGGTTCCCTGGGAAATCATCAGGTGGAACACAAGAATACTTCCCCTATTCTATCAAGTGGTAGTGACAATCTGGTGAGCTGACTGTCGCCCTTCCTGTTATCAGTAGACCCACCCTTCCTAACCTTCGGACATCATGTTACATGTAGTGATTCCGGAGTATATCTTGGTCATGACATAAGGTTGCCAAACAAGAACCAACAATTGGGAGATCAGGTTGACTCAAAGCTGGTCAGCATGAGATGTGAAACAAAACCCCTCTTGAAGAAGTCGTTGCAAAGGGTCTGGCGACGTATAAGCAATCTTCCTCTTCCTCCGCCACCCATTCCAATGCACCAGTCCCTTCTGGCCTCCAAGTGCATTTCTTGGAGCGATTCTTGCATACCATTGATGCGAGCTCACAACAGCAATTCTGATGAATACATACCCAACAGCGATCGAAAGCATGCCCAGTTATCAACTCAGGACTCTTCCCCTACCTCCGCCTTCTTGAACAACCAAGTCCAAGATGGCATACTTCCACAGCGCTCTTCGTGCAAGCAAACTCTGTCCAAACGCTAGCAAAATCTATGTTCTTTCTGTCATGCAGCCATGCTGAATCCTGTATGTTTCTTGTACTGCTAGGACTAGGCATACATTTACTTCATATTTCATGTCAAATTGCATATTGTTGTATCCTGCTGATGAGTCTTAGCTACTACCATCATGATGCTCGTGCCAACTTCCACGCTGTAACCATGAGGCTCTATGTACTTATAGGGCGGTGTGGAAGAACAAATCCTTTGCCCTTGAGATGCTCCCAAAACGAACATATGCCACCCATAAAGCCAGCGTGAATTCCCAGGGTGAAGAAGTCGTGAACAAAGCTGCTTCCACCACAAAGTGACTTCAGGCTGAGTAACTTTTCGACGATCAAGATGCCATTGGTGAGTTGTCATCTCTTCCTCTCCTTTGATTTTGCCATGATGCCTTGCAGAACCCACCTCCAATACTCACACAAGGCAGAGATGTTCAGTGCGAGCTGGAAGAGGTCGTGGAGGAGTGGTCAAGCATGTCCAAGTGCAAAAACCATCACGCCTGGCTGCTCACAATCTTGACATAGCTCTGGGAGGACAGGAGGTCAACCTGATGGCTCCATCTTATACTCTCAGTGAGGACGATGAGGAGAGCCAGATCCCACTGTGGGTCGAGTCCTCTGCTCCACTGACTCAAGTCCAGTCAACCTTCACCCTTTCACAATCAGACCAACACTTTGGTTTTAACATACCCTCTCAGACTGAGACGAGTTTTCCTCCTATGCCCAGATCTCAGTGAGTACTCCATTGTCATCTCTGTTGAAAGACAACATTAACTTGATTAGGTCTGCAGCATCAACGACCACATCTTCTCATGGTTCTTCCCTCATTTTATCAGGCACATCATGTATGGCGTTTACACTGCCAACTTCTCGCATGCCGTCTAAATGTGGATCACTCAACACCTACAGCACTAGCGTTGGTCCTCAAGGGAGGCAACGTGTATCACAACTTGAGATACTGGCAGCAACAACCCAGCTTCCAGGTCATTTGGGATGGAATACCCTTGTATATGACGCTCCAGTCACACCTCCAACTGGTGAAGTATCCAATTTGCCACCACTCCGATTTATCTCCAGGTACCCTCGACTCTACCTAGATCACACTCTATGTTACTTGGGGGAGGTGCAGGTGGACTCCATCAAGATCAAGATGGCGACAGTGGTCCTAGATCTCTTTCAATCAATGAACTGTCACCGGACGAAGATGAACGCTTGGCACTATCAGTCATTTGTAGACAGCATGAGTTTTCTTGACATATGAATTGATGCTTTATATGACATCAAATACAGGTCTCCCCTCCATGCCAAATGGGGCTGCAAATAATGGTAAGTCTTCCACAAACATGATCCTCCTTTGCTAAGGATGAGAACACCAAGACTCCAATAACAACGCTGAATTAGGTGTCGGACTTAGTGAACATCATGGTCGAGTTACTGTATCCAACTCCCATGATCACAATCGTAGGCCTAAAGGTATGTTGACCAGACAATTAGGCTTTTGCCAATGACGTATCTAGGGGAAGAAGACATGACCCAGCAGCACCAACCCAACCACCTTCCCCACTCTCTCTTGAATAACCAGGTCCCTGCCAATGAATGCGACAAAGAGGACAGTCAACCGAATCTTCATCACAACCATCCATTGAACCGTAAGTCAGTCAGTCAATGAAATTCTTCACTAACAACATTTTTAGGGGGGGAAGAACGGTGTCCCCAATGCAACATCTCTGCCAATCCTCCCATTGCCAGACGTAATGAACACCAAGATGATCAATCTATTGCCCCCAACTCCCGTCACACCCGCGTGCCCAAAAGTAGGTCAATAGGATGCCAATTGTACTTGCTGATGAAATTTTTAGGGGAGGTAGATGATGTCATTGCACAGCACTGGCACTGCAACCATATGCCCCGTCTTCCTGACAACACACAGCTCCTCACAGCCAGAAATCAGCAAAGCAATCAGCACTCCCATAGCACTAGCCATGCGTCTTCAGATGAGCTAGACACACCCTTATTAGCACAACCCAAAGTGCCTGAAGCGCCTCTCTCTGCTGGCCCTCCCCATCCACACCCTGCTGGATCTGCTACTGTGCAGGATGGTGGAGATCTTTCACAGTTGCAATCTTATCCACCTGCAATTCGTGATGTCATTGAATGTGCGAAACAATTCTCTCATTGTGACCTCGCTTCAGTGAATTCATTTCTGCTGTGATCGCTTTTTGACTGCAAGGCTATGGAATATATGGATGAAGCGATACTTGAGTGGCGGGAGCAATCTTTAATGATTCCAGATGGTATGTGCGCTTCGATACACAATTCTGACTAACATTGCCTTACTAGGATGGTGGCTGCAATATGTACATAGCATCACCAAGCTCGTAAGTACCTAGACCGGCTTGGAACACATTGATTCTTTATTTTCTTAGCTTTGGGAAGACATTGGCAATTGGCGGTCATCATTGAAGAA
This sequence comes from Boletellus ananiceps, assembly GCA_038089975.1. Lineage (NCBI taxonomy): Eukaryota > Fungi > Basidiomycota > Agaricomycetes > Boletales > Boletaceae > Boletellus > Boletellus ananiceps. The sequence goes on along the minus strand of JBBPLV010000477.1, from coordinate 4,591 downwards.
AAAAGCATGTGGCTGGGCCCATCAGAATTATGAATGGGATCCACAAAACCACTGTTCCGTCAATGCAGACATTACGAAAGCACTTCTAGACTGCAGTTCCTTTCTCATGCATAGGACAGATGATGAAGTAAGTTTTTCATTTCAGGTAGCAGCATGCTCACGCTTTTGTCAGGGTCATACAAATAACCTCGCACATCCAGCGCTTGAAGGTCTCATGGTTGAATTTTTTTATACCGCCACCAATGCAATAGCAAGTTTGTTTCCAGAGGTCTTCTAAGATGAGGTACCACGTCCTGCTGTCACATTGGCTGCCACTACTGTGCATATTGCTTCCCTTGTGTGTGTGCTGACAATCCATACCTCCTGTCCAGATCAAGCTCGCTATTGATGAGATCGTGGCCAAGGGCAAGGAAGTCATGTTCAAGTGCAATGTTTATGCTGCAGTCTATCACGACATCCTTGGCTTGATGAGCAAGTGTGACACCACTCCCATCGTGCCAAGACGAGGGTCCTTTGTGTACAATGGGCTAAATCAGGAATGTGAGTGTTTGTTTAATTGAAACTTGCATGTACTATATGCTATCCACAGGAATGGGGGTTCATTGAGCTTGGTGACTGGCTTTGATGTCGACCTTAATTAGATTTGTGGCTATGCAATTCATATCTTGTTATCTTGATGTATTCATTTTTGGAATGCATTTCATTGTGGGTTAGCTATGTCATGGTCTGTACAGTCTGTGACAGGCTGTCCTAGTCTATATAATTGTATGTCAAGCTGAATCACAATAATGGTTGCCAGGTTGTCACAGACTGGGATAGACTGTGGCACACTGTGACAGTTTGGATGGAACTGGCCAATTGGGTACCTTATTGGGAGCTCTGAAGGAGTTGTAGATGCTGTCCTGACTGTCACAGCCTGTCCAGTTCTGTCCAACTCAAGGTTGGTTTGCTGATGAATGCACCCTCACCCAGCACGCTCACAGCCACCCATTCTGTGCATGGCAGCATGCCCAGCCCACCCATACTCACGAGCCACCCATTCTGTGCTCCCAACCCGTGCGCTCACAGCCACATGTCCTGCACACCCAACGCACTCGCAGGTGAGCCACACATTCCTTGCACCCAATGCACTCACAGCCACACGTCCCGCACACCCAAAACATGCTTGCAGGCAAGCAGCTCCACCCAATGCACCCTCACCCAGCATGCCCAATGTCAAAACTAAGCAAAAGGGCAATGGAGCCCACTCAGCCATTGCCCAAGAAGAAGCAAGAACGACTAGTTATTTACCTAAGCAAAAGGGCAATGGAGCCCACTACATACATTAGATACAGTAGAAAAGAAAAGTGAATATAACTCTCACCTCAGCCATTGCCCAAGAAGAAGCA
>JBBPLV010000476.1:0-18726 GCA_038089975.1 Boletellus ananiceps | reverse complement strand
ACGCAAGCGACAGGCGAGCCCAGCATCTGTCGAGCGGTCTAACATCGTAGCGTTTTGACGACACCTTTTGCACAATTCTTGAGCAACGATTGGTTCGCCTGTGCGTCAAATGAATGGAGTTGCAGACAGATGTTATATATGGTTGTCCCGGACTCGTCCACACCACTTTTCTGCCGACAGATGTAGGTCATACCGAGCGATTGCAGCTTGAAGGACCGACGACATTTGAGACTCACCTGGATGTTTCGGTGAACGACGGGGACCTGTTGTTTGGGCGTCACAACGACGTGGGCCCTGCACACGAGCATGGCCCCGCAGTGTCAAGTTGCCAGTGGACCTGACTAATCTTATGACGTCGGGCCGTTGGTTGCTAGCCTGCCTGCACACAAACTTGAAAGCATCCAGGACTGCAAACAGTGCCGCTAAAGCCTGAGCAATAAGCTACTTCTTCTTCTATCCCTGTCTTGGGAGCGACACCTAGGTGAGCTCTGTATGGCAAGCACCGTGACGAGACCTGAACCGGATCGCTGCCTCCAAAAGGTTCGAGCTCGGAAGATGAAGCTGTACGACACCAAGGACAGCAACCCTGAGGAGGACCCCTCTCTTCTCCCTCCTCCTCCCTACACCCCATCTCCCCTTCGGCAGTTTCCTATAGCTGGTTATCGCTTCGCACTTGGCCCTACCTCCCCCTTTCCCTCACCGACGGGCACCAAGGAACCCCCTTGCCACGACAGCGACGGCCACACGCCCGTCTTCATCGGCTCTGCGATATTCAACAACTCTGTTCATCCGTGCAAGATCGGCCCGTGCCTCGTCCCGCCTTGCCGCGTACCCTATGGTGGTTCCGAGGTCCTGCATTACGGCCGCTACGACCTCCTCCCGTTCGATAAGAGGACGATGGAGTGGGTGCCGACCAGCCTCGGTCGCATCCCTTCCCGCCGCCGTCCCGTGGATGGCGGGTACGAGGAGAACGGTGCACATCTCTTCCACGCAATGGCCACTGTGCTTGGCACGAGAGTCCCCGGAAAGACTGGCGAACACCTCGTACGCATAGTCCCATGTCTGTTGGCCCGCTACAAACCGATCGACGCACCCTAGGGAGGATGCAACGTAGCCTACGATGGAGTGGAGCACGTCATCACTCGCGGATACCACATTTTGTGAGTCGAGTTTCGAAAATTTCCTCAGTTTGCCTGGGTCAATGCAATATCGAGCAGATGCTGGAAGTAGACTGTGTGCGCTCGCCATGCCTTCCGCCAAACCTCATCCCTGCGCACTCACAATCAGTCCAATGACGCTGAGCTGTTAATGCGTGGTGCCAAGTAGTGGCTGGGGTTTTACATCGACAACGTACTTCCTATAGTCATGTGTCAGTTTTACGCTATTATCGTGCCCCCTCTATCGGCTGTGATAAACTCTGCTGTGCAGACTGGTGAGGTTGCAACATCCCCGCCCCCAGAGCTTGCGTGCGAAAAGCCAGTCCACGGGTCTTTTCGATGACCGACTGGTACACTGGCAATGGCGAGCGATGGATCTCAATTACGTTCTTGATAAACGTGTGGATGAGATGCGTGTCCAGGCACTGGCGCATGCGCTCACCTTTTCCAGGTCAATCTTCGCATCTGCGCCCATTCGAGTCTCTCGGATGAGATTAACGATCCATTTCTCGCCTTCGTCCTTGGTGAGATTCAGTCGCTCCGATAGATCCCTGCGGAACCAAAGATTAGAGAGTTGCCTTCCCTGGAGGAACGCGACCGACGGACCCAATGTCAATGCGTTGATGTATGCGGCAGTATGCCTCGCTGATCAAGTAGCGTGCATTGTCCAAGAACTCCTCCCTGAAATCCCCTAGGAAAAAGTCGTCATTGACGACACGCTCTGCAACTCCCAATTCTCGCTGGGCAGCTTCGAAATCGAATTCAACGTAGAGCTCCTTGAGGAAGGACGTGATGGGATCTTGGTATTGGTACTCTTCAGTTTGTACGACTTTGACGATCTCCCGGATAGAATGTCGTACACGCGAAGAGGTATTCGTGTTTCCCGCAGCCGACTTTCGGGAGAGAATCGCAGCGGTCGCAATGTAACGCAGAATCCATGGGCAAGAAGTTTGTATGGTGTTGAGGTAGGTAGGCGAGAGGAAAGTCTCAAGAAGGAGCGTACGGCCTTGCGGATGGTTGAAGTAGACAAAGAGCGACCAGTGTACGAGCCACGTCCGTGAGTGTAACTGGGCGAGAGCGACAGATTCAGTGGAATTTGTCAAAACGGATGACGGCGAACGAGAGTCGACGACGTCTCGGAGCGTGTTGAGCTCTTCGAGGGCGGTTTCCCACTTCCCCGTGAGGATGTCTGACGCGAGTTTCCCCCAATGGGCAGAGGTGTTGAGTTCGGCATCGGTGGAAAGAATGCGGAAGTGGTACAAGTAGTCTGCCGCACCACTGTAGTTTCCGTACGTATATTGGAATTGGCCAAAGTTGTACAGCGCCGTGATGTGTTCCAGTGTGACCTGGGGTGGACTTGAGTCGTGAGGGCAGAATACCGAGCAAGCGTACATTGTAGTTGTCTTTGAGATACTGGAGGTTCTGATTCTTGTCTTGACGGAGCGCCTGTGCAACATCTGGGTTCTCGATCACATCCAGGACGGCCTGAGCTTCTTGTTGGAGCCGTTCATTCGTCGATACGGCCTTTTCTCGCTTTCCAGAGAACTCTGCAGATCAAAACTGGTATGAATGTCAGATGTGGACTCGGGGGTGGGACGGACCTTCAGGGACCACCTCGTCGGGGTGCAGCTGTTCGAATAGGCTGACCGCGTAATCGACCATGTTAGTACCCTTGGCGAGCTCATACTGCGCTGCCTGGACCTGCTCTACTGGAAAGAGCGAGGTTTCCACAAGATGGGCGAGTAAAGGAAAGGCGAGATGGCGATCCAAGTAGGGGATGATTGTCTTTGAGAGATCGTACTCGGCCATTCTTTTTCTTGATGATACTAGGAACAAGAGACCACCACAGCCACACCGGGTCGGACGGGCACCACGTTTGCATTGCGTAGCTTGTCCTTCACCGTCCACCATGACCGCAATAACGAACAACCTTCCCTGGTTCATCGCAGACCTCGGAACCGCAATCATTGGCGAGGCAAGTACCTTTGCGATCTCCCACCTTCCCGAGCGAACATGACTTTCAGAAATGCTACTCTTCGCTTGTTCGGAACCTCGACCTCGGCGATGTGGACTGTCTCAAGTACTCGCTTTCCAAGGGCCTAGGCCTAGGCATTGTCGTCGGGGGGTCCATCATGAAGGTACCCCAGCTGATGCTCAGTAAGCCATCGGTCACTTGCCTCCCGTGCCCCGGCCTTATGCTGTCCAAGTCCTGTCCGCGCAGTCTGCTCGCGGCCTCTCGCTGCCCGCATACATCCTCGAAACCCTCGCATACGCCATCACAACGGCGTACTCCTACAGGAACGATTTTCCCTTCTCGACTTACGGGGAAAACCTGTTCCTTACTCTGCAGAATACGCTCATTACGTTTTTGATCGTGTATCTGCCCTCGGCGCCCCTCCGCAAAGCGCAGAACACCGCAGGACGATTAGTCCTAACAGCTGTAGGAACCATTGCTTCCGCCATCATTCTTTATGCTGCGCCCAAGGAGACGCTGGCATTCCTCCAACTTGCTACCCTCCCGCTCTCCTTGTTTTCAAAACTCCCTCAAATCACGCAGAACGCTCGTTCCCGATCAACAGGCCAGCTTTCTACGTTTGCCGTGGTCTCTCAAATTGTGGGGTGCCTCGCGCGCCTCTTCACCACCGCTACCGAGGTTGGCGACATCATCGTCACCGCAGGGTTTGCCCTAGCTCTTATTCTGAACATCGTAGTCGGAGTACAGATGTGGATGTACTGGGGCAACGATGACAAGGAGATGTACTCGAAGGCGCCTATTGGCGTGGCACACGAGAAGGAGGATTGGGCACAACCTAGCCACCAGAAGGTTGACGTTGTCATCCCTCCCAAGGTCCCGCTCCCCCCTCCCCGACATGCCACGGCTTCCCCTTCGGGCAGGAAGTGGGCGCGAAAAGTTGATTAAATAGATTTCTGTAATCGGTCTAGAAAAGACTGCCGATATTTATCGGATGGCATCCACAAAGTACTGCAGCAAGCACGCGAGTTTTCCTGCGCAGTCATCAGATGGATTCTCGGGGGTTTCGGCCTTCTTCCCATTTTCTCCACCACTCGGGAGTTGCTGCGGCACGCATTTCTTGCCATTTTTGTGCTTTCTCCGGATCATTCTTGAGGAATGTCTCGAGCAGATCGACCATAAATTTCGTCTCCCCTTGGGCTCCTGGCTTTAATGAGGTAATTTGATTCTCATCCAAGCTCATGTTCTAGGTTGTTACTCAGAGCGTGCAAGGTGAACATCCAGAGTAGGCTCCTTACCTTGAGGATTGATTTAAAAAAAGAGTGAGCCCGGCCCATGTGCAACCAATTATGGACGGGGTTCAATTCTTCCTGCGTCCACTCACGAATTCTGGGATCCTCCATGTCGATTGCGTGTCCGGCCACTAGAGAGACGGGAGCGTTTGGCTGTTGAAGTTTATCGTTCAACCACGACGATAGCTCGTCGGAGAGTAGACCGTCGCCGATCGGGTTGACCACGACGGCGCGGACTTCAGCCTCCTCCCGAGCGTTCCAGGCTTCTACGTAATCATCCTGACCAGCAACGAGCTCTTCAAACGGGAGTCGAACATCGTCCTCGGCATCCGGGTGAGGAATGTGAATGTAATGGGTACCCTGTGAATAAAACGATCTTAAGAGACACAACTCGCGTGACACCTGCGGCAGGGGACTTACAGGCTCGCTGTGAGCCGCTATTATGATAGTCACGGGTGGCCAAGGCTCTCGTGAGATATACTGTGCGAGGTATACCGGCAAAAGAACAGGGTAGGCAGCAGCCTGTCCAAAGCTAAGAATGAAAGGTCAATCTGTGGCTATGGTTGCGTACGAGGTTCGTCTTGATTGATTGTGGACTGAAACGCATGTTTTCACTGACGACAGCATCCGTACAGGAGAGCGTGCGTGCTCTGTCCAATATATCAAATGGCAGAGCATTGTATGGGAGACACATCACATCAAGTCCCCACTGATGTGCCAAATCGGGAGAGAACGTCCTGGCGAGTTCAACGTGTGTTGGCGGGTCACGAGCTAGGATGCGCCCAAAATCCATGCTAAACCCTACGTTGAATATCTTTGAAACACAAGAATTTCTAGGGAAAGAACACGGGCATACCTGGCAAGTACCTATCAAGTGAATGTCAGTACCGAGAGGGTAGCTGTCCAGATGCACATACACGTCCTCGAACTGTACCGTGACAGATTCACTCTGCTAGGATGTAAGGGCCAGAATTGCAAAAGAGTGATGAGACAAACCTGAGACCCTCCCGTGTCAGACTCTGAAGGAAGCCAAGCCGTAGCCTCAAGCTCAGCACGTACGAACCAAGTCGGGAAGTATAATGGTTGTATACGTGTTGGTTGGAGAGGCTTGAAGCCGCTCGTAGGGAAAAACTTGGCGAGAATAGAGGCAACAAGTGTGGTGAACGGGACATTGGGCTGTCCTCTGCGTGATCTACCAACATAGCCTGCTACCGAAGCAGCTGCACCGATATGAGAGATGGCCTCTTGTGGGGAAAAGGCAAATGGTATTGCTGAAGAGGTAGCGGTCAAAGACCATGGCACTTGTGCACAACGAAAATGACCGACCTCTGACTTTGGGATGATAATTTGGGAGAGCTGCAAGAGTTTCTGAATAGTGTCTACACCAGGTCGCAGCGAAGGCTCTCTGGGGGACGTGCGGTCGAGGCAGCATCATTGACCGCTGGATGTCGTTGCCAGTGACGGGCTCAGCGACTCGGTCTCCTCGCTCATGTCGACCAGTCACGTGCCAGATATACGTGTCGGCACAGAGTAACGATCTTGGTCAAACCCGCTTCTTCAGCAGCGATGCCAACGCTGCCCGCTCTGGTTCTTCTCTTCTTGTTGACTCTTTCTGTTCTCGTCAGTGCAGCGGATCTCTATAAAACTCTAGAGCGTCAGTCCAAGGCGCGCACCGAACAGCACAACCCGTCTCTTGACTAACGAGTTACTTCTAGTATCCAAACATGCCTCGGAGCAAGACATAAGGAAGGCGTACAAGCGTCTTAGTCGTAAGTACCACCCGGACAAGAACAAGGATCCAGGGGCAGAAGAGAAATTTGTTGAAATAGCACACGGTAGCGATCATCCCTTGTGATATGTTGGAAGCATGGACTAACGGGTGGTGCCAGCTTACGAAGTGCTCTCGGACCAAACTGTGAGTCAAACCCATGGGCAGAGTGACATGACCCCCTATTTTTATCACACAGAAACGACAAATATATGACCGGCATGGCGAGGTGGAATAACTCTTGACTGCCTCCGACCTATGCTGACCAATTGCCAATGGTATACAGGAGGGTCTGCGTGCACACGAGGGTGGACAACAACAACATGCCAACCCTTTTGACATATTCTCCAATTTCTTTGGCGGTGGATGTGCGTCTTCATCAATTTTTGCATCACATATTCACCCACTCGCGCATCGCAGTCGCACAACAACAGCAAACACGTCGAGGACCAACAGTGTTGATGGAACTCGAGGTCTCTCTTGCTGATATGTATGTCTTCCATTCATGACTATGTCTTCATGGGAGGCTTACTCTTTCCAGGTACAAGGGAGCTAATATTGACGTGCGTTCACCCGTCTGCTCTCTCCTTAATGGGTGCTGACGTATTCACGTCAGTTCTCGATGAGAAAACGCATCCTCTGTGACCATTGCAGAGGCTCCGGCGCCGCGTCCGATGGCGACGTCCACAGTTGTCGCGGGTGTGGTGGATCTGGTGTCAAGATTACCCAGCAACAGATATTCCCTGGCATGTTTGCACAAAGTCAAACCACGTGCAATGAGTGTGGTGGGCGCGGGACTGTAGTTGTGAAGAAATGCCCACATTGCAAGGGCGAGAAGCTCGTTGAGCATGTCCAACACTATACATTGGACATTGAACCCGGCATGCCCGAAGGACACGACGTAGTGTTTGATGGCGAGGGAGACGAGAGCCCTGACTGGGAGCCAGGCGATGTTGTCCTGCGCGTGCGCAGCAAGCAAGAAGAGGGTGGTTGGCGGAGAAAGGAAAGCACACTGTACTGGCGAGAGACAATTGGCATCGATGAAGTATGCGGCCCTCCCTCTGAAAGCCATGTACAATACCTCACTCGCGTTTCACAGGCCCTACTAGGTTTCAAGCGCAATATCCCGCACCTCGACGGACACATCGTAGAGATCGACCGTGAAGGTGTTACGCAACCCGGTAATTCTTTGGACAATTAAATGTTTCTTTGTATTTTACTGACATTTCGCAGGATACGTGCAAGTCTTCGAGGAGGAGGGGATGCCTCTGTTTGGGCAGTCTGGGCGTGGTAACTTGTTTATAGAGTACAACGTCGTTCTCCCGGTGAAACTTGACTCCGGCATGCGCCAAAGTAAGATCGAATTGTATCATTGGGGAGTCCCTGGCTCATTCCTTTGCACGACAGAACTCCAGGAAACTTTCTACGGGTCTGAGGACTACAGGAGAGATGAGTTGTAGACCGTATGGGCGACTACTAAGTAGTACTAGATACCCACGTCTACTATAGAGTGTCTATATTTGGCTGTGGGATCAGAGACCAGCCCTAAGGTGGGATGAGTCAGTATAAGTACCTGGCCTGTTCGTTTTTCCCTTCTTTCGGGAAACCCCTTCGGCGGGCTGCGGAGTGGTGCGTTGACCTTGACGTTGGCGGCGTCCTTGACTGCTAACTTCCTTCAGCCGCCGTTGTCTTAGGCTTCGTGCTCTCGACGGGGTCAGTCGTTGTCTGGCTTGTGGTCGTTCTGCTGACTGACCTGCCTGTGTAGTGCGATGAATGTGGAGCGCCGTGGTGATGGCTGCTAGCTTCTCGCCAGCGATGATGCCGATCTACCCTCGATGTTGCGCAAAATCCATATCTGACTACGGTCGATGTGATATTCGCGGACGGCCCTACGGGGTCGGTGAAGAGTACGTGTCGTCTTCTTGCTGCAAGGATCTTACTGACGTCGAATGGCAGTCCGTGTAGCAAGGTTGCTGGTTAGAAGGTGTACCGCTATTCGCAGTGACCGGGACTGCAAGATGGGTCTCCTTACCAGCATCAGTAGTTACCGGAGTACGGGATATTCCCGTTTGTTAGCTCAAATTAATTACCCCAGGTCATCCAAGTCTTGGAAGATGTTGCGGCAGAGGATACGTCCTTTGCTATGACATCTTCTGAGCCTACATGTCATGTCAAGTGTTGATATGTAGTTGATTATAAATGATTCTTCGTACTTCTGGTTGGACACCATCTTAAATATTGACTAAGACTACATGATTGATGTCACTAAACTACTCAGAGATTGATCATGCCTTGACATCAAACAATGTGATAAGATGTGTTGTGTACTCGCCAGCAGCAGGAATGAGCCACATACTAGGTATTTATATGATCGCAGATCATCACAACGTTCCAGATATTCCCGCTAGACGATGGATCAACAGTGAATACACATCGGATCATCAGGGCTTACGTCTATCAGCGTTTCAATTCTCTTCTTGATATCTTGGGGGTTAGGTTGGAAGCGACTTGCTAGCTGCCGGGTAACTTCGTTGATAAGGTCATTGTGAGACATTTGCTTTCGATCCTTCATTACTCGGACGATGCAGGCCTGCACCGGGTTGCGGTCAGGTGAGGCACCGCTCCAAAACACATCGTACCTCCGTTTGGTATGTCCGTTCTTCATCAATCCTAATTCGGGTTTCCTTCCGTTCATCTGTGCTTTCGACTTTAGCGGATACGGTGCCAATTTTGATTCGTTGCATTGGGCAAGTAAAACTGCTGTTGAAGGAAAAAGAGTCTCCAGTGTTGACGTCTCGACCCGGGGGGTGCTTCTTTAAAATTTTGTGCTTGGCACAAGCAAGCGACTGTAGATGGCGTTGAAGTTCGTGCTCTGGTATTGCTGTCGTAGACTTGATTTCCTGTGGCAAAGAGAACAAGACTTGAGCACAAAACCTCCACGACGGGCGACCAATCCCCTCCACGCACTTCGTATGTCAAGAAGCCGTCATCCCCCACGTCCTCGAAAAGAAGAAGGATGATTAGAGCGAACGTCGACACGTTCAAATCGTGTCTGCGAGCTTTGAACTGCACGCGGACATCGGCGTTCCCCAGGGATGGCTGCCACGTCAATCGTCGACCCGAGTGCCGCGAAAGGTAGTAATGTTCGAAGGACTTGCAAGCTTTCGACAGGACCTCGGGAAGGGCACATGCAGATGCACTATGCGACATAGGCCAAAATGTTGAGGTCATGACTGTCACGGATATTTCCAACTCGGGAGGCTGAAAAAGGAACTGAGTCTTCCACCAAAAGTTTGGAGCTTCCCTTGGCCTACTGATATGTTTTGGAAGTGTTGTCGGTAACCTTGCATGGTCTCGAAGGAGATTTTCATGTCGTTGAACATCCCCTCCAGCTTTTGTGTAAATTGGTACCCGCACTCGACTTTGAGCTTCGCTAGCATGCCATGCTCGGCATCGTCAGAAACAGATCTGCCGAAAAGCAGGCGCTTAGCGAGGTGATTCTTGTAATAGCGCTCGAACGCGTCCTTTTCGGTAATGTATCTGAAAACTGTGATCGTCTTGTCCAGGACCCCATCAATCTCGATGTCTGTTTTCTAGACAGCGGCGGTGAATAGCGATACATCAGGTATTCTGATGTAAACCTACGCCTTTGAGGCCTTTCTTCAGATTTTCATCGATGAACAGAGAAATAAACTCGGGAGCCTTCTCGTTGAGATTGACAAAGTCTTCAAAGGCCTGTGTAGTCATGTCGGCACGAGGAAATGATTGGCCACGCATAAATACCTCGTTCAAAGCACCCTCGACCTCTCTGCTGCAATTGAAGGCTTCCTTCCATAATCGGTCAAACCTGTCCTTGAGATCTAGGACATCTTGTACCCATTTCAACGCCAGCGCCAAGGTTGGGGGAGGGCCCTGAGTACGGGGCTTTCCCTTTCCTTTTCCCTTTGACCCAACCAATGTTGCATCCGCCTCGTCCATCTCCACCTCCACGTCTTCTGCAAAGTCGGTAGTAATAGAAGACTGGTTGATGTCCTTGCCTCTGCGCAGGACGGAGTCTTTGAGTGAGCGTCTCAGAATTGGAAGGCCGGTAGCGACCATTGTAAAAAGTCTATAGAGGCGACTGAGGTCCTCTACTTTATCCAGGTCGATCATCGAGTCGAGTCCCGAGTTAGGCATGCCAATGACAGTGGATAAGTTCTGGGTCAAGAGATATTGTTCAAGGGTCCTGATCAACGGGGACCTAGTCTGGGAATAGAGGTAGTGATGGGTTCGCGATGTTTCAGACTCGAACCGACCCTCCACCTACACAACTTCAGCAAGATGACGGTAGCCATAGGAGCATGGAACTGACTCTCCGAAGGTACTCTGGAGCATCACAAGTGGATACGAGTCGCTGGGCCTCGGTCCTGTAGAATGCATCGCTGGCGGAAAGAATGGCTGGTTCGAGGTCCCTCTTGTAGACTGTTTTCCCGTCCTGATCCACCACGAGCTGGAGGAGCACATCTACGCACTCCTTCACAGCCGAGCGATTAATCACGTATCCATCCCGCTCGATCTGAATCAGAGTCAGAACGGCGGAGATGACGTGATCCTGTATTGGAGGGCGAATTATGCATTTCAAAAAAAGTTCCAGGCCTGCGTCCCATATTTCGGGAACATCGTTCGGTTTCGTATACACACGATCCTGATATGCGTGAATAACTCGTTTGTCTGACACGCGACAGGAATAGACATACCATGTATTTGAGAATGTCCCGCAATTTTGACATGTTGCCCGTATGATCATCCCATACCCGTCTCAGCGCGCGCAACAACAGCTCGGTTTCCTGGCCTTGTTGAATTGGGTCGCTATTACCGCGATTCGGAAAGGTGGGTATTATCTCCTCCTCAGCGAGCCTCTCGACGTTCTCCGTCACGAGCTGACAAACGCCCTTGTACAGCATGGAACCACTCTTATAGAGAACCATGTTATATGCATACCGATAGTTCTCTTCGAAGGAGAGCTTGGATGCGTTGTGGTTATGGATCTCGCGTATATTCTTCGATAGACGGTTCCATGTTTCTTCTGGAGACACTTCTGCCTCATGCTACAGCTTCTCAATCACGAACGCGCATTTATCTCCCTGGATGAGCGTACCTTCCGTGGTGCTTTCTGTGTGAAAGTGACGGTGAGGGTACGACGCGTGGAGTAGAATATGGTCACCCACGATTTTATGCTTCGTTGTACGGCGAGCTTCGCATAGTCCAGTCAGACAGGAAACTGATCCCTGAGGTAAGGAACTCACTTGATGCCATTCCTCAATGACTGACGATTATAGTATCATCAGGCGCGACCTTATTGCAGGCCTCAGTTGGGTAATTGTTTATTCTTGTTAGATTCCAAGGCCTTTGCCAAACAAACCGCCGTCTCATTTACATAAGCCTAGTCCATATGCTACGAAATACTCTGAGAACGAGATGCCTTCACAAACTCAGAAAAGTATTTGCGAAACGATTTGTTGTCCATATCCCGCAACTTTGTGATGAACTCGAGCGCCATGTCCGGTGGCCAATTTTGGGACGGCAAAAACACGCTTATGAAGAACTCATGAGCTTCCGTGCCCCTGATTTTGCATACTACTTGTAGGAAGTTAGCTATCTCCAATAACACCTTTGATGAGTATGATCAGGACATGGTCCATTTACCACAAATCTTGTTACTCACCGTGAGCATCTGTCCGTCTTTGGGATTGAACTGAGGCAAAGACAGAACAGCGAAAGCAGTAGGAATCAAGCGCTCATAAACAAAGCGCTCAAACCCGGGCAGAATTTGTGGATCACTCCCACCAGTCGATGATGAGTGTGGGGTACACCAAACTTGTACGCAGCGTCCGAAGAACGAGAACGCAGTCTTTTGGCTAGTTGGGTCGGAAATATCGTGCGCAAATTGACAAACGCTTTCGAGCAGAGGCTCTAGGGCATTTTTATTCCCTGTCAAGATGAGTAAGGTTCAACGGCAAACCACTATGAAACACTTCTTACGCTCGGAAATGAACGCATCATGAAGATCAGACGATATTACGTTCGTAAGGAGCGTGAGGTATGAACGTTTGGTATCGATGTGGGCCAGACTGTCATCAGTACCAGCAACCGGCTGGGAGAGCAGCTGGATAATGTGGGCATTGAGCGGTCCCAGGAGCTCATCCAGAACATTAAACATGTCTTTCTGCGTCATGAAGAATTGAGGAAATGGACATACGCATGGACGTAGACTCACTTGGAGCTTGTGAACCAACAGCCCGATGAAATTCATGAAATCAACAAGTTCCGAAGGTTCAAAATGGACAAGAAGATTGGCCATCAATGGGGGGATAAGATGCGTTGCATTGGATCCAGTAGTCGCAATGATCCGCGCAAACGCGTGTCGTGTCTAGGGCGTGTGAGCGGAAAGAGTCTTGAAAGATTCAGAAATGGTTTTACCGCATCTCGCACGCACTTAATAGTGTTCATAGCCTCTAGTGAGAGAAGAATGCCCTGCGCAGTTCGTCGGAACACCTCCAAGGGTGCAAATGTGTACCCCTCCGGAACGGGTGAGGGGTAATCTGGGAACCCCTTCGCGATGTTTCCAAGTGCCATGATAGTATGATGGATGCGCAAAATAGGTATCACGTCTTTGTTCCCCTTGGCCACCGAAATGTTGGTTGACAAGTCCTCCAACAAAGGGGTGACAATTGACAGAAGCAAACTAGCTTGTTCCTCTGTTGTCTTGGACAATAAGGAAAGAAGAATGCCTACGGTCTCGAAAATGTACAACTGTGAATCGAATATGCCAGGATTCTTGATGGCTTCCGTAAGCGGGTCATCCTCTGGATTTTCGATTTTTGGGAATTCGACCTGAATAACCAGAAGATCCCTGATGTTTCCAAGCAGGCTGATCGCGAGCTGGGGAGAGATATCATTCCTGCCTTCTCTAATGAACTTGTAGAAAAGGTAGAAGATCCGTGATCGGACGGATTCATCTGTATTGTGGAGGCCACTTTGCGGGGACTGAGCAACGAGCTAACAACAGATAACCTGTCCCTCACCGGCTACCAACCAAGGATTCCATCGTTGGCATAATACAGTCCTTGCGGATTTTGAAGAAGTCACCGTATCTAGCTACGGTCTCGAAAAATTGCATGACAACAGCGCGATGTGGATATGCCGCGATCCCTGACTGTACGAGTGCCAGCAAAATCTCGCCATGAGGGGTCAAAGGATATTCAGAATAGTCGACGTCCTTTTTCTTCTCTTTAGGTATTGCGGGTGCTAAGCAGAATGCTGCACGACCTCTACCACCACCTACGGGAATGTGAGCATACCAGGAGTGGAGAATCGTGTGGCGTACTCTTGCTGACTTCTCCGAAGATATACACGAGATACACAGCCAGTTCTGCGTCGTTCCATTCCACATGGGCGCCCCTGCTATATGCTGAGAACGTTGTGAGCGCTAGGGTTCGAACGGCTGTAGTGACGAGATCGGGTTCTATGGTCAGTATAGAATCCATGAATGTTCTTAGATCCTTTTCGGTGAATTAGCAAGTGCGTGAAAAGATGCGCAAGCCAAATACCTTTCGAAGGCCATCAAAAGCTACGGCGTCGTCTTCATCCTGGTCAGTAGGATCCTCGTTTTGATCCCATCTCATTTTTCGCAGAATGACGTCCAATAGTGAGTTAAGGAAAGACCTGGTGGCATCGTCCAGTGGGTTTGAAGATACCTTCCTGGCTCTTTTATACTGTACCCGAGTCAGTTGTAAAGTGGTAAAATTCCAAGAACGACATACATTAGCGAGCACAGTCTGCAGGAGAGGGAATACAGTGGAACAAGTATCATCATAGTCATCCGCCATGAAGCGTAACATGACAGGAAGCACTTGACCCCGCAACCTCTTTGCTTCAGTAGCCACACCAGGCTTTGGACAGTCCTGGGAGACTGGGTGAGATATGACAACTCGAGTGTGGTAGAAGGACATACATCTATCAATTTCATAATCTCTAAACCCAGTGCATTCAAAAGCTTTCCCAGGGCTTCTCGATACATCTCTTCACCTTCGTCCTCATCTGAGCCCCGCTGAATTTGTTGTTCGCATGTTTTCGTTTCTAGTGCATCGATGACTTGCCCGAGAGAGAGCACCTTCATCAACTGCAGCTTGTCTTCTGGCTCCTTTAAGCCTTTGGACACAATCCTGAGTAGTGCAGCAGATGACGCAAGTCGGATAGGTAATGACGGATCTGGAAGAAGAGTAAGAAGCAAGGGAACTGAGGTAGGAGTCACGGTCAAGTTGATGTCAATCCAGCCTATTCAAGCAGTGAGCATGACAAGTTTCCTTAGATTGTGAATTCTTATCACATACCAACATAAGATCCAAAAGTTCGCACACCCCAATCAACGACTTCGACAACTTCCGCCAGGATTTTTGCGTCCAGGTCATTTGATTTCCGTAGGTTCGCTATCCGCTCGGCGCCGTCAGCGATGATAGTTAGAACAGCTTCATTAATCAGAGAGGCATCACGTTCTCGGACTGCGTCTCTCACACGGGCATCGCGTGTATGCCGAACGGCATTAAACGTCCGTGCAGACTTGATAGTTTGATCTGCGACCTCTCCAGATATCTCAAGGACAAGATGAAACAGAAGTAAAGACACGTGACGGTTGAGTTTTGACTGGGAGCTTGACTCTGTTACACGGAGCAGAGAGAACAAGTCGGTAAAGAACGTGGGCCATTGCTCCACGTAGGTACAGAGGAAAAACAATGTAAGTGTATGTGAGAACTTGTTGCGTAAGACTGGGAGGTGTGAAGGTGCTTAGATGAAGGACGGTTAATGTAGAATGACGCACATGTTGCTGTCGACTCTGCAGGACCGTAAACATATTCGGATTGTATGTAAGATATAATGGACTGTTGCACGGCTCGGAATGTTTCCTCATCCAGCAGTTCAAATCTGTGTTTGCCACACTGTCAGTATAGCGGATACCCGTCGCGCCGCACACGGCGCACAAAAAAGTGGGATGCCTACCGGTTGTCAAAGAACTCGTCTAACATGCGCAGGGACGAAAACCGAGCATGAGGAGGATACTTGTACCCCTGCCTTTGAGGGTCTCTCTCCACGAATACGGTCAAAGCTAGACGCCACGTCTCGTGCACATTTTGTTGAACACTAGAGAGGTATTCAAGAGCTTGCTGATGCAGTGCGGCCTGTAACGGATCGATGGCAATGAGTATTGCCTGGACGAAGCGGTCGGTTTCCTGCTCCATCACAGCAACGTTCGACAGATGAGCGTGCTTGTTAGGAGATCGATCACAAACACAAAGTCGGGTGGAAAGCGAGGACTTTGGGGCCGACGGACACTTGACAGAACGAACAAGGCCGGCTTGTGTCGACGAGATCGTATGGGATCACGGCGATGGGCAGACCAACGAGTACGCTTGCGCGAGTCAGCTTTCGCTCACGTGCCAGCCAGAGGGCCAATCATCGTCTACTAGCATTCAAAGTGCAACATGTACAGCTCCCCCGACGGTAGGGCGACACCAATCTTGCACGAAGATTCATCAAACACAAAAGAATGAAAATCACGGGGATTGAAGGGCAAGCCAGAAAATGATGCCATTAGCGTAGAAATGCAAGACTCCGACCTGTCTCCAGTCCTTCCGAGAGCGAACTTCATGAGTGTGCATTCATGGGTATCGGGACCTGGGCTAAGCCAGACCGCTCGTCTGCCTGACGAGGATACCCGGACCTCCCCAACGGATGGTACGGCATGGCACGGCACAGTAGTGGAAACGCAATCAATATTTTTCCCATCAAATGACACGCGAACGACATCGATACCCAGCGTTTCGACATCCGTGTGCGGGGAGCGGATCGGACGTCCGAACATGCTAAACCCACAACTCTTTGCACTGTTCGATAGCACGTCATCAGATAATTCAAGGACCAGCGGATGATCTGAACGCCACGTAGTATCAGCTGTTAGCGAACTTCTAATGACCAGTCTTTCTGGCCAGCACGGCATAGATGAAGGAAGACAGTCCGCGTGCTCGAAAATGACGGACGGCAGCTCATAAAAAGATATCCGTGCAGTTGTGTGGAGCAGGGTATAGTGTGATGTCGTAACAGCAAAGTATCGCTGGAAAATCTTCAGGCGACCCCATGCGAATAACTGTCTTATCCATGAGTACAAACCCACACGGGCGATGAGTAGCTTACCCAATCTGGACACTCAAGAGCAACAGTGACTCTTGAAACGAGGTTCACACACACAATCTGACCTTCATTATCCGTTGACGGAGCCAGGGGGGCAAATGTTACGATCATGATTTCGCCGTCTATCTTCATACCCGCTATCTGACCAACTGCATGGAGTTCATTCGG
The DNA here is from genome assembly GCA_038089975.1 of Boletellus ananiceps. Taxonomy (NCBI): domain Eukaryota; kingdom Fungi; phylum Basidiomycota; class Agaricomycetes; order Boletales; family Boletaceae; genus Boletellus; species Boletellus ananiceps. The sequence continues at coordinate 2,145 of JBBPLV010000476.1, read as the reverse complement.
CATCGCTTCAAACACCAATGTATAACGCGTTGACGAGTCATCCTGTAAAGACACATTGTATACCTGAATGGACCTTGGAATGTTGGCCGTCAATTCGTCTAACGTGACACACACTTACTCCGCAGTGTCACGCGCAAAGGCTATGCCAATTGTAACTTGTTCCAATTCGTGGTGATGATGGGCATGCAAAGCGCGGACGCGCCCAACAACGGGGATTCTGAATATCAGACGACAGTCGTTTAGATCTCTCGTAGACCAGAGTGTGACGTGGGTCCTTGCGGTTTGCTCGCACTGAAGGGTAACCAGCCAGTGGCCTCCAGGGAGAAGACACATGCCGTCGACAAAAGATGAGTTTCGCGGGATGACGCACTGAGCATGACGCATCTCAAGACGGGGGTCCCTCCATTTCGTGTCCAGCCTCAAGGATTTGACAGCAGCCTCCCGCAGGGAGTTGCTCGAGAGAGAAGTAAGGGAAGCATTCAATGGGATATTCAGAGGGATGTCCCAATCGGAGAGGAGCGTACGCCACAGATAATCCGATGAGCCAATCCCATACATGACACGACATGTCTGGATTGCATGTCAGGGACGGTGTGTCAAGAACCTCTCGAATCACCTGCATCACAGAGAGGACGTCCTCGACTAGCAAGTGCGCGCATATGAGAATAAGGACGTCCTGGGGAAGGCTGGTCAATGCGAGCACCATGTCGTAGTTCGGGTGGGAAGCAGCACTAGTTTGGTGCGTAGTGCGGCTGTGTGGGCCAGCAGCCAAGGGCGGGGTCAAACAGAGCCAAAGACGGCGCCTACATAAGCCTGCGTGTCCTTGCACCCCTTTCGCTGCAACGTCCACCAGCTTCCCTCGCAATGTCCATTCCTACAGATAATTTTGCTGTTTCAGAACACGACAGCCACTCTGACTCCGACTGGCTCGACATCGCTAGCACAGACAGGGACTCCGATGACAACGATTCCATCTATTCTTCGCGAGAGACAGATCATGAGGATCCTTCTCGCTCTAGGTCAAGACGCTCATCTCTGAGCTATGGCAGCTCTCGCGATGGAGACGTTGATGCTTGGGAAGGCCTTATGGAAGACAGCGCTGACGAGGGCATGCCTAACAACGTCCTTGCGCCCCGCCTCCACGTGGTATCCCGTTCTCAGCATTCTCCCACATTTGACTCGAATGATACTCAAGAGACCTCCCCCGAAGAGCTACGCGTCAAGGAGGGCCTTGATCAAAGTATGATCAGCACCCTCAGCTCGTCGCGCTCCAGCTCTCTCCATGCTTCTACTGTTCATAACTCTTCCCGTGATCTTCGCTTATCCTTTCCCGATCCCATCACTAGTTCATGTAAAGAGCCCCTTAGCACATCTTACGAAGAGATTCAACCTAGTTCTGACCTCCCTTCCCCTTCTGCCCATTTCGGTGCTCCTCAAGTTGAAGAAGTGCCTTCCGCTTCACAGATGACCTCTGTTAAGCCACAAGCAACACCAATTCCTTCTCCATCTGAGCCTGAACTCAAGGTTTTCCTCTATGGTTTTCCGACCATTTTCAAGTGGTCTATTGTCAGCAGGCTTTTGCAGAAAGTCGCACATGGTGCTGGTCTCACCATCAACTCCGACCTCGAGAATTTGCAAGGGCCTGTACGCCGGCTGACCGTTTCTGGTTCCTTTGAGCGTGACCGCGCTTTCCCCCGTATCATTACTGTTTTCGACAGGACCCTCGAGCTGCATGACACTGGTGATGATGTAGGTCTTGGATACTTTTCAAGAGTGAACTGACTGCAACTGCACACAGTTGGCTTTGACGGACTCTTCCGATGTTCGTCCTGTCGCAGTTGTCTACATGCCATGCCATCCGCTGGGTCTCCCGAAGCATGTGCTACATTTACCGGTAGTTCCGCCATCTTATTCTAGCGAGCTTCCCGCTTTCGGCAAGTTTGAAACAGACTCTCTTCAAGGTACATGGGACATGCTCCACATTCCTGATCAACAAGTTCTCCGCATCGTCACGCCAGAGGGCCCCTCAATGATTGACAGCGATTCCATCGACATGATAGACTCGGCGTACGTTTATCGGGCCTTCTCTCGTTTGTGGTCAGGGGAAAACGTGCCCAAGGGAATAGTGGCTAGCACGCATGCTTT